>MNCI01027688.1:934552-947100 GCA_015680685.1 Gnetum montanum
CCTCTTGACTATTGAAACGTTCAATGGCATGACTACCAGTAGAGGCTCTCTTACAACGATCTCAATAGTAGTTCTTATATGTTGCACAATAACCAAATTCACTACTAAAATGCTCTTAAGGCTTTCAAACATAAGTGCTTCTATGGAAAAATTTTAATAGAAATTTTCAATCGTGCAACAAGAACAATAAGAGCAATCTAAAATCCAAAAATTACTTGCCAAGGATGATACTATCTAAACCACTAGCTAAACAATTTAAACAAAATAAAAAACATAACTCACAGGACCATAACAAAGAGGCTGAAATCTTCCCTTTAGTAAGTCATCTTACAAGCAATCTTTCACACTTTCTTCTTTACAATGCTCTTCTCCCAAGACTCAAAGTGTGTCTCCATTGAGAGCCTTTTTATAGGGTTCAAAGGTAGGTAGGTAAGCTACAAAATATCTTGGGTGGTTTAACCACCATAGAGACAAAAAAGCTGCGGTTGACAAGTGTCCTATTCAGTTGCCAAGTGCCTTCATTCAATTGCCAAGTGGTCACCATAGAGAGAAACAAGTTGTAGTTGACAAGTGGCCATTGTGGAGATAAAGAGGTTGTAGTTGACAAGTGGACTTTTTGGTGGTTATAACCACCATTTCAATTGACAAGTGTTCAATTCACATGGGACTTTGAACAATTATTGCACAAATCCCCTTTTTAAATCATAAAATATTTTATTGTTATTTACATTATAGTAGTAGAGATGATAACAATGGAGTTGATGCATACATGAATGGGTTAATATATGAATATATATGTAAGTGTGAACAACTGAATGCATAAATGGAGTTGCACTCTCATGTTTTCAACACAAAGTGAGTGTCACATTATGTAGATAATATATAATTTAATTATAGTTTAATCATGTAGATAGTATATAGTTTATAGTGTCAACATATAGCATTGCTTGCCATTATGTAATTTGTGTGATGGTTATCACAATTCACATTCAGCATGAAGACGCCATTGGTGAGTCTAGGTTCCTGCTTTTTCTTTTCTGCTGCCGCAATCTTGCCTTGGCAAACGTTTTGGTGGCCAGATCTCTTGTTGGTTCTAGATTGCAGCAAGACCTAAGATGTCCTGATAACCCTTGATGGAAAATTCTTGAGCAAGAAACAGGGAATTCTCTGAAGAATGAGGCTCCATTATTGTTGTAACTTGCTTACTACCGTCATTAATAACTTGAATTTCGGATCAACATCAGGATTGTGTTGTGGATGTGACCGAGGCAGTTGCAGTGTAGCTTCTTGGATGGCCCAATACTCAAAAATTGTTGGTTAGAAAAAACAACAAAAGAAGCCTGATAACTAGCAGAAGGAGCAATGATTTCAACATCCAATTTCAGTATAACAAACCAATAGAGTAGGTGTCAGCATTCACACGTAGGAGGCATGTGATTCAAGTGGCTACATGCCACAATTCAACGTTGTTACTTCCGTAGGCTCTGCAAGGAGCCCAGAATCGCCCAGACAAGAGCGCTGAAGCAGCAAATGATTTGTAAGGGTTTTCATCCGCAACTACACGAGGTAGCTCACTGGTGACATGATTTGATGCGACTCTTTGGCTTCTGTTTCTGGAATAATTCGAAACATCTTCCTCTGCATAGGTGCTCTCAACAGAACAAATAAGAGAATGGATACCCCTTAATAACTCTCCAGACGGAATCCATTCCGCAGGCGTTTCTGATTGTGTTCAACAAACGCTAATTAACAGATGTGCTAAAGTTGATGGTACACCAATAAAAAATGAAATTGTGTCCACGTTTTCGTAGGCAGTTACCGTGCTGCAGGACTGCCATGGAGGCATGCTCACTAGCCACGCCAACGTTCAACATTGATTTTTTTTGGGGTAGTCGCAGGATGACCTAGCACCAGAATGGTTGGCCAATCCTGTCGCTGCTAATGCAGGTCCCCATGTAGTCGTTGGAATTCTAAACAAAATCCCTTGAGCACTCCTCCATTTACTATTGCATTTCTGCAACTACTTCCGTAACAACCACATACCTTAGTTCAAATATAGCCATCTCCTGGTTCAATAGAGTAAGTGTCTCTACTTTTAGCCATTATATCCTTCACTTTTTCTCTTCTTTCCTATTCCAAATTTTGCTCCAGAGACATGGAGATCCACTTTGATAAATTTAGATAACCAGAAAATATCTCATCAGTGGGTTTCATTCTGGTCATGACCTCCAAAGTAACCACCCCGAACCTGTAAACATCTCCTTTCGCTGATACCCGTTCTCCAACAACAGAAAGCCATTTAAAAAGTTGTTAATGAGCACAATTTTCAGAATTCTACTGCTCCTGGTATTTTAGAGAATTGGTGATGATGCTGTATAAACATGACTTGGCTACTGTTCCATGAAATGGCCAAAATGTGCCAACANCAAATGGAAGGATCATAGTTGTATTCTTCTACACTTTCGCATTTCCTCAACTCTTCTTATTCTTTTGCTATTGTCTTAATCATCCTTTTGATCTAATTGGCTCTTAATTCTAACAATTTCCCTTGGGCATATACTACAAGGGTTCTCCTTGTTTTTGATCAGATCCCATCTATGATATGGCAAAATTGCTCTTATTGAGAATAACTATGGCTAAGACATCTATGTAATAGAGAATAGTATTGGTCCATTGTGGCATCTAAGGGTTCATGTGTCCCTTGTTTCCATACTTGGATCTACCTCCTCAAGTTGGACACTCAAGAGTACATCTAATATTTGTCATTGAATAGTTCAAGAATTGTACTCCACTGTCTGATGGATTCTAGTTCTAATGACTAGTACCAGCCTTCTACTTCTTTAATGAGCATCCTAGGAAATAACTTAAGCTTCTCCTAGTAAGTTTCTATATTTGTTAAGACACAGTCATTGTGGAAAGTTTGAAGATGATTCTACAGATTTGAGTTTTATTTCCCTTCAAACTTAGGAACATTGTTCATGTCTGGCCTCTTGATCCAAGTATCCTTTACATGCCTTGTAGGAATTCTCATTGCTTCTATAATTTTTAGCATGCTCCAAGTAGCAAGCAAAGGCTCCCATGATTTTGATGTCTACAATGCCCTCTACTACCCTTTTGTTCATGGAGATGGGTCTCTCTTAAACCCTTGTGTCCCAAGTCTTAACTTGTCGATGGTCCCTACAATCATCTCGATCCCGTTGGTCACCTCCATCATGATTTCACCCCATACAATTGCATTCAAAGCCAAAAGAGGAAGAAGATGACAATGAAGGTGAAGAGGAAGGAGGACTAAAATCATCATGGTTCCTACCACTTCCTCTTTGATGGTTGCAGCCACAATCACGATCATGTTTCTTGTCTACATCCCTGTCATGACTCTTCTTCTTAAATCCCCCATTTTCATTGGCTTCATTCTTTCTAGAACTAGGATTGTGGATCATGGACTATAGGTTCTAGTTTTGACATCCTTCACCAAAGTCAAAGAGAGGAGTTTCTCTAAATCAAAAAACTCTAGAGAAGGATTTTCCATTATCTTTTTGGTATGTCAGGTATGGAGAATCATTGAACCACTTCCCCTTCACAAATTTGTAGTGCTACTCTAGTTGTTGATTCCTTAGAAATTATGCATCAATGGGATGATAATCCCTAATGTTACTATCTTGCACAACATACTCAACATGAAATCCCTAGAGGGCCAATCTCATAAGAGTTTGTTGGAGCATCACAAGAATGGATCGATTGGATGGCAACACAATGTTGCCCTCCATGTCATGTCACTGCAGTAGTTCATCTCAATATAGAATGAAGGTGAACTTGATTATGTACTCATCAAGATGAGCATATACTAGTTTGTATTGTTAGGGCACTTGATGATTTACCTCGTTAGACTTGGACAAAGAATCGCTCCTATGAGAAGAAGACATCTTGTGTTAGAAAATAAGAAATGTAGTGTGCTTCTTAAAATTGTTGTAATTTTTTTAATGTATGATATGACTTTAGGATTCCTTCCAAAAATATTGAATAATTTTTCACTAAGTCCTAGATAGTACACATAACAACTACAAGTCCCCTACAACAGTGCTAATGATGAGCGGTGAGGTACTCATACGCTTAATCATATGAATAACAAACGTTCATGTGCGATTCAATCAAATTCCATAAACCCTAAGTTCCTAAGTACACAAGTTCTAGGATGTGAAATCTAACCATGATAGTCATTGTCTTCTCAACTACACTTGTGGAGCTTAATTGTATGGTTAAGTATAATTGACGCACATGATTTTTATTATTTAATAATTTATTCATCTATGATTAACAACAAGTTGAAACTCAATTTATAAATCAATTAAACTAATCTAATTACTAATTAATAACTAACTATCCTAACATAAGTATCTAGTTCCACTTACCAAATGTTAAGCATTTCTGGGATTACCAAGCATTATACACATATTTGAAGTGGTCATACTTATGTGCTTAATTAACTGCTATTTAATCTAGTTAGCTCACTTTAGCTTAACTACTTGGAAATATTAAATGAAGTTGCACAAAATATTAAATGCATCAATAAAATATTTAAGCTAGCCAAGGTGCTGCAAGGTTTGATCAAAAATCTCATCTTTATTACTGCACACACTATTGTGCTCAAGTACATTAGTGCTCAAATAAAGATCCATATACTCAATGACTCCTGTTGTGGGCACTTTGGAAAATATTTTAACTTTGGAGGAAAGAAACTACAAGAGGTCTGCTATGCTATGACAAAAAAACTTCTACAAACTATGAGCCCAAGTGCTATAGTTATAGGCTAGCACATACCGCACGATATTTGATATCTGACATCACATCTTGGGATCTAATATTGTGTATCTGATATCATGGCTTCAATATCATATATCATATATCAAAGCTAGGTAAAATACAATTCATCAACTTTGTAGTTTTTTTAATTGACTATTTGAGTACATTCTCTCACCACCATGGTATTAATGTTATGTGTTTGGTTACATAAAATATGTATGTATGAGCATTATTACATTATATTTTCATTTATATTTAGTTATTATTTTAATGAAGCTAGCACTGAGTTAACTGATTGATTGGTGATGAATATTCTAAAGTAATATTGTCTAACCTTCTTCAGAAGCATCAATAGAACTCTTTCTATAGGTCTTATCCTTTAAAAAAGAATGTCTATTTTTTTGAACTTTTCCATTTTCATTTTTCTCTAGAATATTATAGGGATTTTCAACATATCCAACACTATATTGTTAATATTATGGGCATGGTTTTGGTAATGTATTTTAGAATTTGAATCAAGTACATATCAAACTTATTATACACTCCACACTAAGAGTAGTGCATGCTAGTATCCTAGGTTGGTTGGCAATGGTAGTAAAATCTTCCTAATTTTACATATTATGGTTTGATGTGTGGTGCATGCATGCTTGACAATTTGTATATATCATTTCCATGCTAATAATTATAATTACAATTTGAAGTAAACCCTTTCACATGGTCACAATACATGGTACTTATCATTAGTCCCATTAGGGAAGGTATCAAAGAATCTCATTCAATTTTAAATTGATCTCCTTTTATTTCAAGATTAGTTACTACTAGTGAAGCTGATGATCCCTGTGTAGAGAGCATTTTTTATTATGATCATGATTTATATTTTCCTACTCTTACAAGATTTGATCTTTATCTTAACATTGGTTCTCACTTATGATTGTTATCATTATTCATGATGTACATATTATGAACTATTAAGTTTTGTGATGTTTAGATCACTAGGTCCATGACATTAGAAATAGTTTGATAATTATTGAAATCAAGATAAATATACACCATGAATATAATATAATCCATACTATTATACGTATTATCCTTAAAATATAAAAAAAGAATGTAATAGAAAAGAATACTATTAAACCAAGTATCTTCATTATTATATTGTGTTGTGGTGTATTGTTCCTATGCTAGGAAAACCAAAAGCAACACTTATATAGATGTAACAGAATAGTCATATCTAAAGAGTGAACAAACACAATGAATAATTAACATTAGTTAAGAAACATAAGAAATATAATTATCCATAACTAACTTTGAACTTTAATTCATATAAGAAAAACCACTATAGATAGTATTATAGACCTTAATGGTGTACACAAGTATTCATAGTCTTGCTTAATATAAACATAAAATATCATGTTAAGCTTACTAGAACACATCAAATATTTAACACCATCTCTCAAGCTTAACATGAAGATTAATAATGCTACTTTACTATCTACAATCAAATCAATGAGATTAAATAAATGAGTGATAATCAACACCCCATTATTATTGAACTTCACAACACCACATAAATTAAAGATTTATAGGCACAACCATTGGTTCCTAGTAATGCTCTAAAGTGAGATTCCATTGTGAAAAATGCATTTCACAAATTAATGCCATAAGACCTAAGAAATTACTAATTTAATATCTAACTAGTAAATCCAATATAAACACTAAACATAATATGATGGTGAGAAATATTTTTCTAAACAAATGTTGTAAACCATTTTGGTTAGTATAAATGATTCTTGAAATGCAATAAAAATGACTATAGATATTAGGGGTAGACATCTCCTTCAAAATATTATAGAATAACTAAATTTTAAATTGCAAAAAAAAACATATGCTTATGATAGTAAATTAAAGTTTAAATAACTTCACCATCTAACAAAAGAGGTTATAACAATATTAATACAAGTAGGGGAAGTAAATAACTAGAATCAATAATCAATAAAAGATTCTATATTTGTGCTCATAAGATTATCATAAATATTTGATGATGATTTAGGTTGTGACTTTGGGATAGAATCCTTAATTGTGGATTTTTTAGGAACTACAAGAATTTTAGAAAATGAAGTGGAACATTTTGAACTAGATCTTTGAATTTAGGTTCAACAAACATCTTTGTCATTTTTACTTAAACTTCATTGAAAGTAACTAAGATTAATGGTGGAATCATGGTGAAATCAAACAAAAGTTCATATCCCTTATGATGAGCAGCAAATACCCCCTAGGTCCAACCATATGAATCACAAGTGTTCATGTGCAATCCATTCAAATTCTATGGATGGGACTAGTGTCATAGCTAGATTATTAATCATTGATCATAGGTCACTATTGTCTCACTTGGACTAGTGGTAGCTTTATAACGTATGGCTTAGTCCAAATTGACGCATATGATTATGATGTTGTTGGGGCCTTAAACCAACCATAACAATAACATAGAAATTAATTATTTAATCTATTTAATAATAAGAGGATAAATTCTAAGCTAGCCTAGGGTGATGACTATCCATTCCTAGCTTTCCATACATGTCTTGAACTCATGTACCCACTACTAGGATTGCCAAGTGTTATACCATTAGGGGAACCAAATAATAACACTACTGGGAATACCAAGCAAATACATGCTTACACTCAAAACTATTTGCACTCATTCCATAAATTGATTATCATGCATGGAAAGGTAAATGTTAACTAATTACATGGAAAATAAATTGCATTGAAAGTAAATCTACACAAAGTCAAAGCGCTGCGATGAATGTGAATCAATCTCAATTTTATTACAATTCATGGAATCTGTCCAAGTAGAATGCCAATCAAATAAGACTCCATACAATTGACTCAAATTCACACTGCGAACACTCACTAACTATTTGCTAAGATTATGAAATAAAACTATAAGAGTTTGGCTACACTATTGACCAAATCGTATCAAATACATGGCATATGTTTGCATATTTATAGGAAAATATAAGCATTGCATCAATACAAATGCATTGATGCATTTAGTTGCATCAACAGTGATGAGAGTGGTTACTCTAGTAGTTATTCTAATTATTAAAGTGGTTACTTTAGCAATTATTCTAATTATTAGGGTGGTTACTCTAATGGTTACTCTAGCAATTATTCTAATTATTAGAGTGGTTACTCTAGCGGTTACTTTAGCATTTATTCTAATTATTAGAGTGGTTACTCTAATTATTAGAGTAGTTGCTCCCAAGTCTATAAATACAATGCCCATGCGCACAATTTGGAAGAAGTATTTTAGCAGTTAAGTAGCAAAACTCTTGTAGTCTATTTGAAAGTTAGAGTATTTTCCAAGTGCACATAGCAAGAGGTCTAAGTGTGGATGAATCTTTATTCAAGCATTATGTACCTAAGCACATCTTGTCTATGGCAATAAACACAAGCTTTTTGATTCATCCTTACAGCACTTGAGATTTGTTTTCTTACACATTTCTTTTACTTTATTTTCTTATGCATTTATTTTATTTTATGCACTTTACATTTCTGTTATTAACACAGCAATTCATTTTGATTAATTAAGTAAATCATTAAATTACACAAGCACGACCACTTTGAGCATGTGTGTAATGCTTGGTAACCCAGTAACGATTAGCATTTGGTAATCCCAGTAGTGTTACACTGATTCAGGATGTGTACGGCAAGTGGGAACATATGCTGGTGTTAGGATTAGTTAGAACTTAGTTAATGAGTAGTTAAGTTAAATTAGTCACTTAGTTACCTCTCTCCTTCCCTACTAGTGTAGGACATAAAAACATAAAAGCTATAAAAATCATATTTCTCAAGCTTACTTAATCATACAATCATGACATACAGGCAAGCTTGGGAAGACAACGATCAACCAACCCGTCCTTGTTCCACAAGGGCGCATAAGCACTTAGTCCTTGGAATTCGATCGGATCGTGCATGAAACACTCGTATTCACATGGTTGAGCGTAGGGGTACCTCACCGCTCATCATTGGCACCATTGCCAGGGACTTAGTTATTTGTGCACTAACTAGAACATAGGAAATCATTCACATTATTGGAATGAACCCTTAGGGTTGGTTGAGAAAATAATAAACAAGAATACATTGCACACTAAACAGAAAAGTATGTTTCCTTCTTCATACGAAAGCACCTCACCACCTAGGTCTAAAACAAGAAATAGTTGGCATCGTAATACACATGACGTTGATCCACCAATCCCTCAACAAGTTCGAGTGGTATATCTTCATCGTAATGAGTATATTCCAGACTTCACCTTTATCCTCCACCAATATGAACAACTGTGTTGGTGAGACTTAGAAGGTAACATAGTGTTACCTCCCGATCGTTCAGTCCTGAGCATGCTTCTTCGTGCTCTCACACGAATTGGCATGCCGCACTTACACACCAAATATGTTGTGCAACACCATGACTTGAGAGAATACCATCCCACAGTGGGACAATGTCAAAGGGACTTACAATAGGAAAGACATCATAAGTCTTTGAAGGGTAAGTGGTCCTAGGATGCTCCACATGTCTTAAGCGAAAATGAAGGTGGTGAACCTACCTCAGGCAGTCACCCATACAATGATGTTCCTCCCCTTAACTTTGGCTAAGGGGTTGTGTATCAGAACCTTCATTCCACTATTCATAACCCAAATTCTAATACCCATGGGCACAAAGGATCTGAAAAAGGGACACAAAATCATGATAAAGGTGGACATTCTGACCGTAATCGCAATCAGGGTCGAGACCATAAAAGAGAAGGCAACAGACACTGTCATGGTGACGGTTCTCCTTCTTCTTCACCTTCATCATCTCCTTCATCCTCTCCTTCAATATATAAATGTGTTCATAAAGAAAAAGATCATGGGGATAAAGGTAGGCAAAGTGGAAGTCATAGAAGAAACAGCCAGGAAAGGGGATGAGGGCACTCTAAAGAGACATGACATAGAAGAAGGGAAAGTAGGGAACAACGTAGGCATCATAGATGCCATGGATGAGATGATCATGATAAACCCCTACTCACTACTTGAAGTATGTTGGACATAACTAAGGCTGTTAGAATTCCAACAAGGCATTAGAAAGATAGTAGGATCAAGAGATTAGATATGAATAATATCCCACGATTTGAAGGGGGATATAATGCTAATCATCAGAATCATTTACAAGAATTCCATGATGCATGTGCCTTACAGAACATAGAGAACGAATGGAAAATCCTTAAGTTTTTCTTGTCGATACTAGTTAAAGAAGCAAAAAGCTAGTACCGGTCCTAAGCATATTCCAATAGCAGATAAGGAATGGCATGGAGGTCTTTATGGACAACTTCTCCACTTATGGAGAAAACTTTGATCAAGCCTTGGACTAGTTGGAGAAAGTGTTAAAAAGATGTGTAAAAACAAATTTGAGGCTCAATTGGTAGAAAAGCCATTTGATGGTCCAATAAGATGTAGTACTAGGGCAAAAAATCTCACACACAAAGATAGAGGTAGACCTCGAGAAAATCAAAGTTATCCAAGGAATTACCTATCAACCAAAAACTATCAAAGATATTTGATCATTCCTTGGACACACTAGCTACTATAGGATATTTATTGAGAACTTTTCAAACATTGCCAAATCATTGGTGGAATTAACAAAAAAGGACGTATCTTTTGAATAGACCAGGGAATGCAAACTAGCTTTCCAAACTTTAAAGTAGAAGCTAGTAGAAACACCCATTCTACAAGCTCCTGACTAGTCCAAACCATTCCATATCATGACTGATGCATCCAACTATGCCTTAGGAGTTGTACTTACATAGTTAGATGACCAGAAGCATCCTTATTACATCCACTATGTAAGTAGAAGTATCGTTGGTGCACAACTTAACTACACTACCACAAACAAAGAATTAATGGCTATAGTGTTTGCACTGGAAAAGTTTATACATTATGTATTGGGATATAAAGTATATGTACATATAGATCATAGTGCAATCTAGTTCCTCATGAATAAGCTAATGTTAAGCCCTCGTAGCATACGATGGCTTGTAATCTTACAAGAGTTTGATCTTACGATGATCGATCGTAAAGGCACCGAGAACGTAGTTGCTGATAATTTATCTTTGTTGCGATGGGATAATAAAGAGGATGAGTATCCAATTTCTAATCATTTTCTTGATAAATTCCTCTTTGCAGGTGTAGTGAATAATCAATCACCCATGGAGACAAACTGGTACAGTAGCATTCTTACCTATCTCCTCACCCAACAAATACCACAAGAGTTAAACCTTAAGAAGAAACAACAGTTTCTTCACCGAGCCAAGTACTTTATGGAAATCAATGGGCAACTTTACAAAGTATACCCTAATGGCTTGGTTCAATGGTGTGTTCCCAATATAGATCAACTGTGAGTTCTCCAAGATGCTCATGAGGGTCCTTGTGGGGGTCATTACACTAGGAGACAAACAACCATCAAGATCTTGCTTGCAGGATATTATTGGCCTACATTATTTTAGGACACTCAACATTTCATCCAATCTTGTGAGCACTATCAATGTGATGGAGGAATAACTACTAAATGGAGGGTCCACAATAATGGATTCAATCATTAGAACACTTCGACATTTGGGGAATTGATTTCATGGGGCCAATTTCACCAATGTCCAATGGAAAAGCTTATATTATTATTGTTGTTGATTACCTAACAAAATGGGCTAAAGCAACTACTGTTAAAGATTGTACATCATCTACAGCTGCACAATTTTTTCAACAATAAACCATAAACAGGTTTTGTGTGCCGTGTGCACTTATTTCAGACAATGGTACACACTTCACAGGTGCAACTTTTTAGAAATTAATGCACTACTTAGGGTTGAGCATAAATTGACTACACCATACCACCCCCCAAGTGAACGGTCAAGCAAAAGTCACCATAAGGGAGATTACAAAGATATTGACAAGAACCATTAGCAATTTTAGGTGAGACTAGAGTACTAAACTGAATGATGCTCTTTGGGCATTCCACTCCACATGGAAACTCCCTACAAGCTACTCTCCCTATGAGTTACTATACAATAAATTACCAATGCTTTCCATTCAAACTAAGCTCCATACACTATCCATGGCATGTGACCTCAACCTTGACCTTGATCTAGCACAGAAACAATGGTTAGTAACCCTTAAATTACTAGATGAAAACCGATTAGCTACCCTATCATTTAACAAATTATACAAGGCCTTCAATAAACAATGTCATGACCTAAGAATTAGGAAAGTTAAATATCAACCAGGAGATAAGGTTCTCTACTGGAATCCCACACATGTGCCACAACGTACTAAATTTCAAACATTGTGGAAAGGACCTTATACTATTTACGCAACTTTTACTTCAGGGGCCATGACAATATACAAACCTGAGAGCCCGGATAAGAAGCTTTTGGTCAACGTGCAATAAACCAAACCTTTCTAGGAGCTTAGGACAACCAGTACACATGCTACCTCTCTTGATGGATAACCCTGTTGACTATTTCGGATCTCCTCCTTCCAACTTAGTCGTGGGGGAGATGGCCACCTATGCTAACTATTCTAGGCCCTCGGTTCTTTTGAATTTTTGTTTTATACATTTTTGTTTTACACATTCTTTCAACTTTTTTTATTTTTATTTTACACCATCGTTCTTGTTTTTACTATTTCTTTGTTTGCTTGATTTACTTTTTTTCATCATC
>MNCI01027688.1:948811-962859 GCA_015680685.1 Gnetum montanum
AAAACATAAAAGCTATAAAAATCATATGCCTCAAGCTTACTTAACCATACAATCGTGACATACAGGTAATCTTGGGAAGACAACAATCAACCAACCCATCCCTGTTCCACAAGGGTGCATAAGCACTTAGTCCTTGGAATTCGATCGGATTGTGTGTGAAATGCTCATATTCGTATGGTTGAGCATATGGGTACCTCACCACTCATCAAACAGGGATGTGTCAATGCATCTAAGATGTATTGTTAGTTAATGCATCAACGCATCTTCATTGACATATATGCATTGAAACATCTAAGATGCATCAATGGGGATATGTCAATGAGGCTTCATCGATGGGGATTCATCAATGAATTTGCCTTAGATATTAGGTCTCATCATACCCCCATTACTATCAAAAAACTTGTCCTCAAGTTATATATAAATGGACAAAGTTTCATTACAAAAATTTATGGGCTGACCAAGACTAGATTAGTTACTATTATAAAATTGGACTACCACATTACACAGTTTTATTCAAGTGGATGTATTCCAAAATGATAAAGAGACATTGGACAGACATCAAATTTTACAAAATTGCAAATGTCTTCAAAGATTTGTTGATGATGAATCTTCTAGTTATTGCTAGCAATGGCTGACTTTCCAACCTTGATTGTTATGTTGATGTTTCTCTTTTATGTAGAACATTCTTAAAGAATGGACTGAAATTTCTCCTTATCATCCCATGAATTCAGAAAACAATGATGTTAGAACTTTAATCATTGTATATGCTTGTTATTTATCCATGGGCATCTCCTCATCTATCCTTCTTTTGGCCTCTTTTTCTTGCCTTGCAAAAGACCTTCAACCTTAGGCTTTCCTTTTAGCATCACCTACAATCACCAAAGGATCAACATTAGTTTTGGTAAATTTTCATTAATAATTAATCCTTTTCAGATCCTTGTTTAGCTCAAAATTGAAAAAAAAATAGCATTTAGGCTTAAGATGATTTCATGGTAATGCTTCCCAAGGCTCTAAGGTAACTAAAATCATCAAGTTGTTCATGTTATTTTGATTATTTTTACTATTACTTACCATAATATTCAAAAATGGGATGTTAGAAAAATTTCAAAAATTACATCCTTAACATAATCCCCCCTCCCCCAATAATAAATGAGCTTAACTCTAGCACCTCACAAGTTTTTGAATAGTTAAATCCAAAGGTTTGGTTCAAAAGATGGGAAAAAAATTTTGAATCTAGAGGAAATTTCAATATAAAAGCATTCAAGATAACTTGAAATTGATGAGAAGTTTGTCACAAAATCATACATAAGTTTAGAGAGGTTTTCCATGATGCTTTTGAAGATGTGAGGTTTGGTTCAAAGCCATGATCAACAAAAGCTATGCAAGTGGGTCCTCCCCAAAATAGGCTCCTAACATAATTCCCTTGCATAACCACTTCTATAGATGTCCATGGGCATCTTAGAAGTCAAATATAGATTATGTTTTTTTTTTCAAACAACACATGATTACCTTGGTTATGATCTTGCTCTATACTATACAAAACTATTAGGCTTATAATTGCATCTAGCAGTGAGATGAATAATGGAATGAGAAGGGATTGTAGAGATTAGGATGTGAGGTACCTAACCATGTCTACAATAGGTTTTTGTGTTAATTATGATTAAAATAACCATTATACCTTTCCATCCAAGTTTCAAACCAAGTCCCTACCATGAACAGTGACCTTGCATTGATGTGCCCCTTCTTACCTACCATCATGAGTCCATAACAACCATAGAGAATGAACATCATTCCAAAAAGAGAAGAAAAGAGAAGGAAAGACCTTAGTTAGAGGGGTACCTTTAGGCATGGGTAACATGTCTTTCTAGCCCCATAACTAGTGCTTGTAGCCCATTATTATGTCTAAGGATTGTGCTTTGAATTACCATTTTTTCTTTTTCTTTTTCTCTTTTTCTTTGGTCTCTTTCTCTTTCTCTTTTTTTTTCTTCTCTTCTCTTTTTTTTTTTTTTTAGGAATCACACCATGAAAAGACATGCTTCTTGTTTATTAGTTGATGAAAGGAGTGATGACACATTCCATGAGGAGTCATAGGCCCTAAGAAGGAACTCAAGAAGAGAATCCACAAATCCCCTTCAGGTCGCACCCTTTGTCATTCCCACTTAGTCTTTTCCTCTTTCTTCAAGGCATAATGATCATTAATTAATACTATTATTATGTGAGAAGAACCATATTATTTTCATTATAAAGACCTATCATTTATAGAATTGGAAGGATGGATGATGTGGTCTCACTACTTTACACAATTGTTTACTCAATCCTCTTGATAGCATAGGACAAAGACCCAATACATGATGTCAACTTTTACATCATGACTAGTAATATAATTAACAAAAACATAGTAGACATTTATAAAACATAAAGGAAATGACTTAAGAAAAGAGAAAATTATAAATAAAAGAAAAATAATAAGAAATAGAAAACTTATTAAGACTTGAAATTTTTTTGAAGAAATAGGAAAATGATAAAAAATTGTAAAACAAAAAAGTGAAAGTGCACTTATTAGTTCTTTATTCAAGATGGCACGCCTTCAACATGACTAAAATCATGGGTGAGAATTTGGAAAATGGACCACACATTCCCTTGGTTACACACCATAAATTTTCTATTTATCATTTTTAATGATTTAATTTTTCTCTTGGTAGCACATTTAACATTGATGATAATCACATTTCAATCATTTAAAGACATATCTTTAGCTGAACTAGAAGGTTTTTTATTTTTAAGGGGTCCAGACATGTTTCCTTGTTTATTTGCTATTTTAGTTCTTGATGAGCAGTGGATACCCTTTACACCCAACCATACGAATCACAAGCATTCACACACAATCCAATCAAATTCTATGGATGGGACTAGTTATGACATCTAGATCATTATGTCTTGATTGTAGTTGTTGTCTTCTCACTTGGACTAGTGGTAGCTTTGTCACGTATGGTTTAGTCTAGAGTGAGGCATATGATTCTTGACATTGTTTCAGCCTTATGCTACTCCTAATGATAATAAGGAAATCAATTATTTAACTAATTAATAACAGAAAGTAAAATATAAACTATCCTATGTGCAATGAGTATCCATTCCTAACCTTCCATACACAGCTTGGACTTGGCATAACTACCACTAGGATTACCAAGCATACCGTTATTGGGCGTACCAAATGATAACACAACTGGGTTACCAAGTAATTACACTTAAGCACTCGAAATTAGTCATAACCATTTCACTTAATGATGGAAACAATAAAGAACAATAAGTGATAAACATTAACTAAGAAAAATAATAAGCATTTAGGTAATTAACAATAATAAAGATAAGTAGATGCTACAATGACGAAAATAATCTTGATCTTAGTTACCAAACATGTAACATGTTCAAGTACATCACACTCAAATAAGAATGTTGTACAATCACTTATCATCACATTGTAGACATGCACTGGAAACAAACTAACAAAACCTCTCTGTGTCTACATCTAAAATCTATATATGCAAACTATTAACCTAAGTGTTGTATTTATTAGCTAGCATAAATGAGGTGATATTGTGTCCTTGACATCAGAGGTTATGCCCTGATATCGAATACCTAATAATGCGACTTTGATATTAGAGCTGTACCGAAACATGACTCATCATACCCCCAAGACTGAATGAAAATGTGTTCTTGAGTTAAAAAAATGAGGAACAAGTTCTTTACAAAATATTAGGAAGGTACAGGATTATTTATTGACTCTACCAGACACACCAACTAACTATTTCATGCTACAATCATGTTTTACAAAAAGAAAATGGACACAACATGATAAAACAATAAAATTAGAAAGTTATGTAGTTCCCATACGTGGTGGCTCTTCCATTGGCCACTTCCCTTTGTCATCAGGCTTTTGGAATTTGTAATGGTTTAGGATCATTTGCAAATTCTTCTTCTCTATTCTTGAGTCATGCACTATCTAGGCTAATGATCCAATATGTGTTGAAACTAGTACATCCCATAGAAATGGCACTTGTGGGAACATCTGATTGGATTTCATGTACCATGTCATGAACTACCTCCATTCCTCCTCAAAAGTCCTAGCCTTTTCTCTCAATTTTTGATAATCTATTAGTTTTCTAGCCACGTTTAAAGCTACATCTGTTTGCCCATGATAGCAAACCTAAATTGCTTCTAGTTTTGAGTTTACTATGTGAAATTTCTGTAGAACAACTTTTCTATTTGCAAACTCTTTATCATATAAAGAATAGGTCGTTGCTACTTTCTATTCCAATTTATTTCTAGGCCAACATACTATTAACATGGCAAGGTTAGCATAACAAATATTAGCTAATGCCATGTACTCCTTCAAATCCTCAAGTTGCAAGTCCTTATTTTTTACTTTCACTTGTTGGACTAAGGTGTAGCTATCCAAGATGGGTTGCTAATCAAGATTCTTTGCTGACATGGAACTAATGCAAGCCTTTGCTATCTAGATTTCTTTTCCATTGATTTTCTTACACATGCCAATCTGGTCCCAGAAGTGCTCTTTCAACTTCTTGTGCTTTTTAGCCTCATTCTACCACACACTTATCTCAATTACAGACTTCTAATGTATAGCATGTACCTTCTCCATTGAGAGGATTCAATTCTCTTTGGCCAATCTATCTATGTTCTAGTTGACCCTCACTAGTTGTTGCTTCAACTAGTGGATACTCTCCTCCAAGATGCTTTTCTACTTTTTAATTATGGTCAACCTTACATTGTCAACAAAAAGCTACTTTTTTTCCTTCTAGGCAGCGATCAATGCCTTCGCATGAGCATATGCTTTGGCTTTGGTGGCGAAGGCATTCCAAACCACTTTCTCCTTTATTCTACTCAATTAATTGGCCCAAATACTCTGTTCTAAACTACTCTAACTAGTTAGGCACAACAAATTGGGAAGTATCCCTTCTTTTAGCTCTTAGGGTGATAATCTCTTATTGCAATTGGTGTACCTCTACTTCTACATGCTCTACCCTAGTCTTTTCCATGATCAATTTTCCTTTGGTGGTTATGAGGTTAGATTGAACTATAGTGACATCATTGGGGATGTTGAAGAGGGTTATCATGACCTTCCTAGTCTACAGCAATTTGTCAAATACATCCTCATGAGTCATAGGAGTCATTGAAGTTCCAACTAACATCTATGCATCTTTGGTTCTAGTTAAGTCCACTAGGGGCATAATAAGCACATTAAATAAGTCTTTAATGTGGTCTGTTATAACTTCTAGTGTGCCTACCGCATCTTGGTGCTACATGACCACAACTGTGGGACCTTCTCCAGTTTCAAGGTCTACTATGACCACGTGGCTTCTCCTCCTAATTGCAAAGACATCTGTCACCTTAACAGATCGATAGAGACTATGGGCTAAATGGTAGCATAAATGACTTGGAAGAGGTTGGATTGATCCCTACTTTCCTAACTGAGAGTTTTAGCATTTTGTTGTAGATGGCTCATTGTGGGCCTATAATCCTATAACAATGATGGTGGAACTTGGAATTCTCATCATTGCTCTAGTTCTTATTCTAGCTCCTTCTCTAGTTCTTGTTCTTGTTCCTTTTCTTATTCTTGTTCTTACTCTTTACTAAGGTCTTTCCTTGGTGTTGCTAGTTTGAGCAACCTAGAGAATGAATCACTCTAGGCCTTCCTAGGAATGTCATTGGTGAAACCCAGGATTCTAACTCACTTACATAGCTTCCTGATCAGGCAAGGGAGTGGAAGTGTTGGCTTCCCTACCTTTCATTCCTCAAACCACCGCTAAATCTTCATGAAGTACAATTGGGCAAGGTTAGCATTGTATTTTCCCATCAAGATTGCACTTCCTTTGCCTATGTAAGTTGATATCATGTTTAACCCTTTAGTGGGGAGGGAATGGTATGTGTCAATTTTGAAATAAATTCTCTCTTCCAGAGTCAACTCATTGTATATTTTATCTTCCTAATTATATGTCCACTTCAGCCATAGCTTCCTTGTTTTCATGTCAAACCTTATGGATAGGTATGCTACCTTGGCCTCCCACATTGGGTATGTTTAGAGCCTCTATAATGGCCTTAACTAAGAAAGAAATAGAGATTCTACTAATGTTGATAGTGTTACCTTTCTCTTTATTATGCTAGAATTGGTACGTTTCATCAAGGTACCATTCACCACTTTCAAAAAGAATGTGCCATAAAGGAAATGCCTAAAGCTAAGTTTTGACCACCTTAGGAAAAAATTCTATGAATGGCCTAAAGTTCATTTCCATGATGACTGTGGTCAACATGGATTTCTCCTAGATGACTTGGAGGCATTCTTGGGATAATGTGAGGTATTGTCCTTGTGCTTAAGTCTTAGGTCCTGCAACCTCCACTTAGACTAACTACCCTATAATAGGGGCCTTTGGATGAATGATAAATGATTGGGCCTCTTTTTTGTCATGCTTAGCTAGTGGGCCTTCTTCTTCTAGTCAACCTCTACCACATCTTGAGCATTTTCTTACACCCTACAAAGGTCCTTCTTGTCATCCTCTTTTTGGGGCCATCTATAGTCAATCAAGGATATTGGGTTACTAAGGTGTTTTTCATTTATCATTAATTGGTTTATACCTTACTCATGTCCTTAGTTCTATTAAGTTCTTAGTTTACGTAATTGTAGAGTTAGAAAATTTTCAAGAAAAATGCCCAAAAAGTATTAACTTCTTTTATGATCCTTTACAATTGACTTCCTTTACCTTTTGTATGGCTTATAATGATGGTTATGATTCCTTAGGTGAGATAATTAAAGGTTCTTACATGCATACAACAAATTGTTCATTAAAATACTTAAGTTTTTTAACATTCTTACCCTTATAATACCTTTTTGGTGATAGAAAATTTTGAAAAATTGGCATAAATTTTTCACACAAGCATCACACACACACACCGCCCCCNGAAGCAATATGGAGCAAGATATCACGTATGGAAGTTGGATGCTTAGAGATCTTGGTTGAGAGAGAAAAATGCAAAAACTCCCCCAACAACAATTTATGAGAATGAATTTTGAAGAATCACAAGGATCCTATTTATAGGTTTTTGTGGACCTGATCTCGAGTACCCAGCATAGGGTAGCCAATATCAACGCCCACCCAATATCAAGGATCTTAAAATTACATTTCATGGGGCCAGTCAGCATGGAAAATGAAGCTTTGTGATTGGTTGGAAGGTTTCATGTAGAGTTCAAAGTTTTGGGGTAAGTGAGAATTCATATTTAGGCACCAATAATGTTGAAAAATGGAATCATATGAATTAAAAGCTTTGGAAGATGTAAGAAAAGGGTATTGAATCCATGATGTAGAAAAAATAGGTTATATGATAAGGGAAGGTTTTGAATTTAACATTTATGCACTTGGAAGGTTCAAGATTATGTGGTTATGTTAGACAAGTACAAGTTACAAAAGTTAAACAAGTGGGTCCTCCCCAAAGCAGGCTCTAGCCTTTAATGCCCTTGTATAACCACACCTATAAATGTTTGTAGGCACTAAAGGGGTTGAATGCAACACATACTTGTTAAGCAAAACACACATGTTAGAACCAACAATTTAAGAAAATAACTCTATGTCACACAAAACCACAAGTTATGATTAAACGAACAATGAGATGAGATAGATTTTAGAAAGGATTGTAAAAAATGGGACATTAGGTGTCTTACCATAGGCATAATGAATCCTTATGTGTTATGAATGGTTAAAGTAATCATTAGCCCTTCTTTTCAAGATTCAAACCAAGTCCAAACCACATTCCAGTGACATCATATTTTTTTATCTCTTTGATTTACAATCATAAGACTACCATCGTTGCAAGGAGTAACATCACTCGGCATTTTTTCCAAGGGAGGAGTTTATTCATGGCATTTTTTTTATTTCTGAGAAGACACCAAATTTTAGGCATGGGTAACATTTCTTTCCAATGGGTCCCTCAAAAATTTATTCAGTGCTCTTTTATTTTATTCTCATTTGTGTCAACCTTACTAGAGGACTAACTTCAGGCATGGGTAACATGTCTTTCTAGTGACATGGTAAGGTAGCACTTATTTTACTCTTACTACCATTTTTCATTAGATCTACAAGGATATAATTACAGCCTTAGCAACATGATAGAGCATACAGAAGTGGTCAAAGAGATTCCACAAGTTTCCTTGATGTCACATCCTTCACATTCCCCCTTGGTTCTTCACTTTTCTATCTAAGCATAATGAATACAAGTTTATTCTTAGTTTAATGATGGAAAATAGTATCATTATGACCATGGTAAGAACCTCTTATTAATTGGATGTATGGATGGATGACATGGCCTCACTATCCAAATTATTAATCCCTCATGACTTTGACAACATAGAAAAAACCTCATCTCATTGGGCTACATCTTGTTGTTTTATTCATAAATGAGATTAGTGATAAAGGAAATGAAAAAAAAAGTGTGGAAAATTTGAAAAGAATGGGAAAAATTTGTATTAAGAAATGAGAAAATGATAAAAAATTGTAAAAAATATATATGGAAAACACTTATTAATTCTTGATTTTAGGATGGGGCATCTCCCCCACAACTAAGCTTTTGACCATGATAAGAATTAATAAGTAGGGGGCAAGCTCCATGCATTTGTGAAATAGTGTTAGAATTTCATTTTCAAGCCACTGGTTGCTTCTTGTTTAGTGGTGGTTGTGTAGACAGGTTGTTGCTCACACACTTGGTTTTGAAATGTAGGATGGATAAATATAAGATTTGTGTTAACTTTGCAAATATTTGGCTCGTGAATGCACTCTTTATCAGGATTAGTTATGCATGGATTCTTTTGTCTCTCCATAGTACTAGATTCATCATTTCTATTAGGTGTTGAAGTAATGATAGATGTTGGCCTTTATGTAGGATTGGAGGACATTGGTTGTGAAAGGAAGGGTGGTGCACTTGATTGGCATTGTGCTAGTTTGGATGAGCTAGTAGGTCCACGATTGTTATGCTTATGCATGGGAACCATCCTAAAGAAAGGATGTTTCTGATATTATGGTGGGGATGTACTGGCATTATCAAATCTGTGTATGTTTGCAACACAAGTGGCATTCTTTTGTTGATGTTGTGGTGTTAAACCTTCCTATGTTACTAGCCATGACATGTAATGGAGGGGAGTATGAGAATATTAAGGATATGATGGAGGATGAGAGGTGTGATGGTGACCTCATAAAAGATTTTGTAGGTTGATGATATTCGGGAGAGTGGTAGTAGTGATTTGAGGTAGAGGAAGTAGAACTAATTGGACAAATAGGTTGTTGAAAATAGTATCTAGATGGGTCTAGCTAACAATAAGGGTAGCACTAGTTTGATGATGGCCTCCCCTACAACTATGGATCCTATCACTCTGTTGGATGATAGTGTTGAGGTTGGTAAGAAGTCCTACTAGGATAGTCCGATTGGTTGTTGGATTGCCTATAATTAACTTATGAGAAAGGTAAGTTCCTAGGCATTTTCTTTTGTATGAACTTGGGATTCAATGCAAAAGCCCAATATTGATGTAGATGTAACATGACTGGGCAATAACCCTTTGGATGATCATATAGGCGAATGTCACATCCATCATCTTTCTCAATAGTTGAGTCTATAGCCTCTTCTTCTACAATCATTTCCCCTTTTTACTAATAAGTATTCCTAGCTATTTCCTAGTTCTTTTTCCTCCTTTGTTGTGATCACTTGATTTTTTTTGTGTTACTCTCTCCTCTATGGTTTCTATGCATGTTGTAACTTTCTCATTTATCCATTCTGACATCTTATCTAACCTTACTTCAAGCTCATCAATAGACTTTTGTATTAACAAGGTTTGTTGTGAAATCACCTCATCGAGAGCTACCTCTTTTTCTTGATCATAGAGATAAACCATTTTCTTTCAAAGAGTCTAGTTCCAGTGATATTTCTCAAATTTCTCTCGTTTACATAGCTCTCCTTCTTGTTTTTCCACATGCCCAATTAGTCTTTGGATCTAATGGGTTCTCAATTCATATAATCAACCTTGAGCATATCTCCCAAGGGTCTCTCTCATTTGACTATGAAGGCCATCTATGATGTGAAAGAGTTTCTCTTCTTGAAAAAAACTATGCCCTAGACATCTATATAGTAGAGAATAGTATCTATCTAAGGCCATATCCAAGGGTTCATGTTGTTCCTATTTCCATCCTTGGATTTATTTCCTTAGGTTGGTCACTCTTACATAGCTTTGATATTTTTCATTGAACAGTTCTAGCTTTGTGGATCACCGATGGATTGAATTTGATTTCCATGATCTATACCACACTTCAGCTTTGTCTATTAGTATCCTAGGTGATGAGTCGTCATTTAGGGCGACCATGATATCATCTACGCGATATCGCATGCCAGTCGCGATATCGCATACGCAATATCGTGGCCCATCGCAATGTCTATAAATAAGAAGTTGCTTTCCCAGTTTTAGGCAAATTAGATTTATACCTTAGCTAGACTCTGGTAGTTTTATCCCTCTAGAGATATAATTATTTTCCAGTGTATGCTCACAGTGTGGTGATTGTAATTGTACGACATTCTTATTTGAGTGTGACGTACTTGGACACGCACATGACCAGCAATAAAGATCAAGATTACTTCATCATTGCAACATTCACTTAGTTTAATTATTTAATTAATTGTTATTTACTACTTTCCTAGTTAATCTCTCTCACCCTTAAACTCATGTTAAAATGCGGAATGAGTACAACTTGATTACAAGCATTTAAGCATGACTACTTGGTAACCCACTAGCATACCTAGGATTTGCACTTGGTAATCCCAGTGGTAGTCATGCACGAAGTCCAAGATGTGTACGGATAATCAAGGAATGGATGCTCATCACACTTAAGTTAGATTAGACTCTCTTACCCTCTCTCTCTCCTAGCTTAGTTAATATTACTTTCCATTGCCTTCAGGAGTAGCATTAGGTTAGAAACCCATCATACACCTCATTCTAGACTAAACCATACATGAAAAAGCTAATACTAGTCCAGGCAGGAAGACAACGAACTGCGACCTAAGGTTAACTATCTAGGTGCCACAACTAGTCCGTATGCAGAGTTCAACCGGATCGCATGTGTAACGCTTGTATTCGTATGGTTGAGTGTAGGGGTACCTCGCCACTCATCATTGGCGCCATTGCCAGGAATGGTGCTAGTTATCTAGATTAGTTATATCATACAAGGTCACTGCAAAGGACTTAATGATATATCTTTTAGAAATAAATAATTATAAAAAGTCACATACAAATTCACACACAACTTCACAACCATGGCTCTCCTACAAGACTATAACAATGCCACACTTAGTGAGGAAGTTCATTGGAGAACCAACAAACTATATGACAATGAAGATTGGAGTACACAACCTGAAGTGGGGGTTTCTTATAAACATGAATGAAAGCAACGTCATCCCAACACACAAAAGCATAACTTACTTGATGACAATGAAACCCTATTGGCCACTACAAGCTTAACACAAATACAAGAGGCTGTCCAAATCTCACGTAGGCATCGTAAAGAGAGCTATCTACCTAGGCTTGATTTAAGAAAATTTTCCCATTTTTCAAGAGGCTATGACTTAGACCCGTATCAACATTTACAAGCCTTCTATGATGCCTGCACATGGAATAACATTGACAATGGGTGGCAAAAACTTAAGCTCTTTCCTATGACACTCGTTGGCCAAGAAAAAGTATGGTATAGATCGTTAAAACCAAATTCCATACGACGTTGGTCAACAATGGTAGAATTCTTTAACGAAAAATATCAAACCTACGCAAGAGTGTCAGCCTTGAGGAAACAAGTCCAAGGATGGAAACAAGCAAAACATGAACCCTTGGACATGGCCTTAGAAAGATACTATGCATTGTTAAACAACTGTCTAGGCCATGGGTTTTTTGAGGAAAGGCTAATGTACCATATCATTGATGGGCTACGTAATGAAACAAGAGAGACCTTAGGAATGTATGCCCAAGGTCAATTATACGAACTACAAACCCATTAAATCAAAGAGCTTATTAAGTGGGTAGCAAAAGAAGAAGGAGAAATGGCTAGATGGGAGAGTGTTAAAAAGCATCAACGAGACCAAAGTCTTAACTTAACAAAGGTCCATGATCATAAAAAGGAGAAATCAACCAATCTCAAGGTGGAAACATCATCTTTGCCAACACAACAAACATTAGAAGAGGTTGAGGCAAAGATTAATAAGATGTTGGAATGGACGTATCAAAACTGTGAAGAATTTATCAACATCATTGGAGATAGAGTTTTGACAACCCAAGAAGCAGGAAAAAACAATAGACAATCGGAAAGAAGGGATAAAGAAAATAAGAGCTCAACTACCAATCATACATATGAATGCAACATATGCCTATATGATCACCCCAAGGGCCAATGCCCAATCTTGTTACATTTATATGAGCACTGGTGAAGCACGTTACATCCAAAGTTCATACAGAGATACTGTGTTTGATCATAGTGGCAACAATCCCAGTCATGGGGGAGACCACCACTAGACTGGAGGCACCCTTTGTATTATCCGAACCCAAACGCATATCTTGTTCAACATCCTATTTCTCCAATTGGGCCAACGCACTTCATCTCACCATAGTACCATTCTCCTCAATACTATTAGCCCATACCTTCAACACAACCACCACCTTGTGCACCTTACACTCCTTCTAACTTTCAACATTCTCATCGCCACCAACTATTCCTAAGGTGTCTACACCACCGCAACAACCTACGAACATCACTTGTGCTACTACTTCCAACACCAATGAGAAACCTCAGCAACATCAAAAGCGCCCCTTCTTTAAACACAGCCATAAGAAGGGACAACAAAATTCTGAGGCCACTACATCCTACAACTCAGCACAAGTCCCACACTGTGGTGTACCCTTATCTTCGATCCCAATGCCTCATGTAACTTCATCAGGGCCACCAACTCACACTCCAACAACAATACAGCCCAATGAACATGGGAATGAAGAGCAACAACACAATCCTTGCATACCATCTAACGATCCCAATTATCATAGTGGATCAACTCGTTATCTAGGAACTACATCGTACAAATTTCCCCACTATGCTCATTATAATCAAGTGTGTGAACCTCGATGGGGTAAGTATGGACGAGTTCCAATACTTCCAACATGCAAGGATCCTCATCTTCCATTTATTAATCCTTGCCATACTCAATCATTTAGTTATGGGGGATACCCCCCATTCTAATAACAAGTAAGATTAATAAATATTTTTCAGTTTTCTTTAATTTTACAAATTTTTCTTTTATCTTTTTGTGTTTTTGTCATTTTACATTTTTGTAAGTAATCTCGTCTATGAATAAAACACTCATGTGGATTATTGGTTGAGGTGTGTTCTATGTTATTAAGTCATGAGTGAACAATTATTTCGATAGTGAAACCATTACACCCACTCATCCATTCTACAAATAAGAGGTTTTTTTTTAGGGTACAGTGATATTCTTGACATTCTTAAAACTTAAAATTAAATTTGTGTTCATTATACCCTGAATGAAGAAGGATGGACCAAGAGGGAATGATTAGGATGTGACATCAAGGGGACTTGTGGATTCTCTTTGGTGACATCTATGGGAGTTATCATACAACGTGGTTGTACTAAGATCCTTGTAGATCTAATGAAAAATGGGAGTAAGAGTAATCAAAAGGGCACTCAAAAATCCAATGCTGTTCTAGGGGGTCCCACTGAAAAGACATGCACCCATGCTTGAAGGTTGGCAGCTTCTTTGGATTTAGTATTCAAAAAGAAAGAAAAAAAAGAGAAAAAGAAAATGAAAAGAAAAGTTCTACAAAACAAAAGTCACTCCTCCCTTGAATAAAACGCCAAGTGATCATACGCCTTATTGTTGTGGTACTCTCATAGTTGTTCATCATGGGATGAAACAATGCGATGTCACTGGTCAGAGGAATGGACTTGGTC
>MNCI01027688.1:966156-982001 GCA_015680685.1 Gnetum montanum
TAAGAAGCTGTTGGAAAGCTGGAAGTTGCAAATTCTGAACTTAAGGTGGTAAAAGCCAGCTACCAAGGACAGAAAGGTGTTGCAACAGACTTGGCTTGATGGCTAGCAAATTTTTAGGAGTACAAGGTTAAAGCCAGAGCCTATTGGGAGGAACAATGGGTGTTCATGGCTTGGTATGTCAAAGCCAACCAAATGTTTCTACAACTACCATGTCCGTGGGAGGTGCCGACTCCATCAAATGTTGGAACATTAGAATGGATAGCACAAGACCCTTAGATCGAAGAGGAGAAGCTCCATACCATACTTCAATGCCATCAAGCCTCAAAGCCTAGAACACAAGACAAAGGAAAGGCACCAATAGAGGATCCACCGCCACCTGGAACTACATGAGTTCTAAAATTTTTGTAGATGTAGAACATTCTATGTGTTGTGTCTTTGTTTTTTCTTCATTCCACACTGCAGCATAATCCCATTTTCCCATCTAATAATTCCATACTTATCCACTGTGTAATCATTGTAACTCAAGTACAAGTTTTCATTCAGTCGTGGGGGTATGATGAGTCATCATTTAGGGTAACCATAATATCACGTACACGATATCGCATGCCAATCGCAATATCGCATACATGATATCGCAGCCTATCGCAATGTCTATAAATAAGAAGTGGCTTTCCCAATTTTAGACAACTTAGATTTGGACCTTAGCTAGACTCTTGCAATTTTATCCCTCCAGAGATAGAATTATCTTCCAGTGTATGCCCGTAGTGTGATGATTGTAATTGTACGACATCCTTATTCGAGTGTGACGTACTTGGACACGCACATGACTAGCAATAAAGATTGAGATTACTTCATCATTGCAGCATTCACTTAGTTTAATTATTTAATTAATTTTTATTTACTACTTTCCTAGTTAATCTCTCTCACCCTTAAACTCATGTTAAAACACGAAATGAGTACAACTTGATTACGAGCATTTAAGTGTGACTACTTGGTAACCCGGTAGCGTACCTAGGATCTGCACTTGGTAATCCCAGTGGTAGTCATGCACGAAGTCCAAGATGTGTACGAATAATCAAGGAACAGATGCTCATCACACTTAGGTTAGATTATACTCTCTTACCCTTTCTCTCTCCTAGCTTAGTTAATATTACTTTCCATTTCCTTCAGGAGTAGCATTAGGTTAGAAACCCATCATACACCTCATTCTAGACTAAACCATATGTGACAAAGCTAATACTAGTCTAGGGGGGAAGACAGCGAACTGCGACCTAAGGCTAACTGTCTAGGTACCACAACTAGTCTATCTGCGGAGTTCGACCAGATCTCACGTGTAACACTTGTATTTGTATGGCTGAGTATAGGGGTACCTCGCCACTCATCACTAGGAAAGAGCTTAAGCTTTTGCCACCCACTTTCAATATTTTGTAAGATGTAGGCATCATGGAAAACTTGTAAATGATGTTGTGGATCAAAATCATAGCCTCCCACAAATTTAGGAATGTTATTCATATCAAGCCTTTTGATGAAACTTTCCTTATGATTCCTATGGTGTATTTTAACTACATTTTTGATCTACATCATGCTCTTAGTGGCCAACAAGGGTTTACCATCATTAGATATTTCATTGTAAAAATTTCTATTCTATTTGTCTAATTATGATGATTTTTTCTATGCTCATTTTGATGTCTTTGATTTTGCCCTTGGTTTTCATTTTTACTTTTATGTCAACCTCATAGTGGAGCTCAATCTCTATACCTATGTTCATCCTTGTCAAAACTAGATGTTGAAGAGGAAGAGGAAGATGAGAAATTGGGAGAGTCACCATGGCTTCTATAGTCTTCCCCATGGTCCCTTGATTAATCTTTTCTAGGTTTTGAGGAGGTCCTAGGCCTTAAGGTCCTCCCCAATCTAGGACTTACTCCATCTTCTCTAGGATTGTCTACCTTAGGCGACAATAGTCCTTGGGTGTAGTCCAAGTGTTCATGAACATATGAAACCCCTTCATGAGGTTGGCCACTCCAATTTTCTTCAATATATATCCCATTAGTTCTCCAATGAATGTTCTCTTCATATGATGCATTATTGCTTCCATGTGAAAGAGACATTATTGTTAGTTTATGATGTGTGTGACTTAATATTTTTTGAAAGATAAATCATTAATGCATTTACAGCAATTGTGTATAATATAACTAATCTAGATAACTAGCACCATCCCAAGCAATGATGCCAATGATGAGTGGCGGGTGCCCCTTATGCCCAACCATCTGAATCACAAGTGTTCATGCATGATCTAGTTGAATTATGTGGATGGGAATAGTTGTGACATCTAGATCATTATGTCTTGATCATAGTTCACTATCTTCTAACTTGGACTAGTGGTAGCTTTGTCACATATGGTTTACTCCAAACTAAGGCATATGATTCTTGATGTTGTTTTGGCCTTATGCTACTCCTAACGATAATAACAAAATCAGTTATTTAACTAATTAACAATGGAAAGTAAAGTCTAGACTCGTCTATGTGTGATGAGTATCCATTCCTAATCTTCTATACACATGTTGAACTTTTTGTAACTATCGCTAGGATTACTAGGCATATCGTTACTAGGCATACTAAACAATAACACTACTAGGTTACCAAGTAATTACACTTAAGTGCTTGTAATTAGTCATACTCATTCTTCTTAATGATAAAAATAATAGAGAATAGTAAATGATAAACATTAACCATGAAAATTAGTAAACATTTAAGTAATTAACAATAATAAAGCTAAGTTGATGTTGCAATGATGGAAGTAATCTCGATCTTTATTACCAAACATGTAACATGTCCAAGTACATCACACTCAAATAAGGATGTCATACAATCACTTAATATCACACTGTGGGCATGCACTGGAAACAAACTAACAAAACTTCTCTATCTACATCTAAAATCTATATATGCAAACCATGCACCCAAGTGTTGTATTTATATGCTAGTATGGATGAGACAATATTGACTCCCCAACATCGAAGGTTGTGCCTTGATATTGAATCCTTCATAACGTGGCTCCAATATCGAAGCCCTACCAAAATGTGCCTCATCCATTCTTGTATCTCATTGTTTAACATCTTGTTTTGGTGTATAGTTAGAGTGTAAGATGTTCTTCTCTAAGTTCTCTATTTGGTTCACTTTCATAGGACTAGAACTAATAGGTGACTTGGTTGTTTCCATGCATCTTTTAAATGTGTTAGTATTTTGATTCTTCAATCACTGGGTATCTTTTGGTTTAGTGGCTACTATGTAGATATGGTTTTGCACACACACTTATTCCTTAAGTTTGTTCTGGGTTAGCATAGGGATCATGTTGATACTTTGAACATCTTAATCATTATTAGTAATGTATGGAATTTTTTGTCTCTTCACAGTGATAGGTTCATCTTTTATGTTTTGTGTTGAAGTGGTGATGGTTATTGGCTTTTGCATATGATTAGGAGACATTATTTTTCTAATGAAGGGGGTTGCACCATATTTTCCTTATACTAGTTTTGATGAGCTAGCAAGTCTACTAGTTTTATTCACATGTGTGGAAGCTGTCCTAAAGAAAGGACATTTCTAAGACTTTTGCTAAGATCTACTAACATTATCATTCACTTGTATGTTCATGGCACAAGTGGCATTCTTCTATTGAGGTTGTAGCACCAATCCTCCCTGCATTGTTGCTAGTGACATATGTTGAATAGAAGTATGCGAGTATTGAGGATGTGATGGAGGATAAGAGGTATGACATGGTGATCTTACTAAAGATGTTGTGAGTTGATGATATTCAAGAGAGTAGTAGAAGTAATTTCAGCCAAGGAAAGTAGAATATTTTGGAGAAATAGGTTGTTGAACATAGTATCCATAAGAGTCTCGTTGACTATAATGGTATCACTGGTTTGTTGATGGCATCCCCACAACTGTTGATTTTGCCATTGTGGTTAATAGTAGTCTTGAGGTTGATAAGAAGTCTCACTAGAGTAGTACCATTGGTTGTTGGACTATTTATAATTACCTTGTGGGTAAGGTAATCTCCTAGGCATTTGCTTTTCTATGAACTTAGGATTCAAAGCAAAAGCCCCAGGCTCTTGTAGATGTAACATAACTATGCAATAGCCCTTTGGATGTTTATATTGATAGATGTCACATCCATCATCCTCCTCTATATTTGAGTCATAAATCACTATAGCTATTTTGTCTTTTTGTCGATAAGTGTTCTTGCTTGTTTTTTTGTTCTTTTTCCCCTTCTTGTCTTAATTACTATATCCTACTTAATTTACTTTTTCATCTATGATTTTCAAGTTACTTGTAACTTTTTCTTCCATCAATTCCCACATCTTATCTACCCTTAGTTCAATCTCAATAATAGACTTTTTTATTCTCAAGGTTTTATGTGAAATCAACTCATCAAGAGCTTCCTCTTTTTCCTAATCATAAATATGAACCTCTTTTTTGTGAAAGTTGGATCCCAACTATATTCCTCTACATTCTCCCTTTTACATAGCTCTCCTTCTTCTTTTTCCACTTGTTTAACTAGCCTTTATATCTAATGGGCTCTCAATTGTAATAATCGTCCTTAGGCCTAGATCCCGAGGGTGTCTCTTGTTTTGTTACAAAGCCCGTCTATGATGTGGAGAAGCTACTATTTTTGAGAAAAACCATGGCTTGGACATCTATGTAGTAGAGAATAGTATCTATCCAAGGCTACATCCAAGGATTCATGGTTTTTTTGCTTTCACCCTTGGATTTGTTTTCTTAGATTGGACACTCTTTCATAGGTTTGGTATTTTTCATTAAAGAGCTCAAGCATTATGGACCACTAGTGGATTGAATCTAGTTCCAATGATCTATACCAACTTTCATCTTAGTGTCCTAGAAAAGAGCTTAAGCTTTTGCCACTTACTTTTAATATTTTGCAAGGCATAAACATCATGGAAAGCTTGTAAATGATTTTGTGGATCAAAATTATAGCCTCCCTTAAATTTAGGAATGTTATTCATATCAAGCCTTTTTATGTAGCTTTCCCTTTGATGCTTGTGGAATATTCAAACTACCTCCATGGTCTATATCATGCTTCTAGTAGCCAATCAGGGTTCATCATCATCAAACATATCCTAATGATAATATCTATTTCTATTTATTTGATTACAATAATCTTTTCTATGCTTACTTTGATGTCTTTCATCTTGCCTTTGCTTTCTATTTCTATCATCATCTTAACCCCTTAGTATACCCCTATGTTTATACCTACATTCATCTTCATCAAAACTAGACGTTGAAGAGGAAGAGGAAGATGGTGAACTGGGAGAATCGCCATGGATTTGATATCTTCCCCTATGGTCCCTTAATTTATCCCTTCTAAGTTTAGAGGAGGTCATAGGCCTTGAATTACTCCTTGTTCTAGGACTTGTTCCATCCACTCTAGGGTTATTTGCGTCAATTGAATGTAGTCTTTAAATATAGTAAGGATCGAAATAAGCATATGAGACCCTTTCTTGAAGTGGTTCACTCTAATTCTTTTCAATATAAATCCTATCATTACTACTATCAATGTTATCATCATGTGATAGATGATAGGCTCTATGTGAAGGAGACATGCTTTTATATGATAACATGTACGTGACTAAAATATTGATATTTTTGTAAAGATAAATTATTAATGCTTTTACAATGAGCATTTATAATATAACTAATTTAGATAACTAGCACCATCCCTAGCAATGATACCAATGATGAGTACTAGGTACCCCCTACATCCAACCATATAAATCACAAGTGTCCACATGCAATTTAGTTGAATTCTGTGGATGGGACTAGTGTGGTATCTAGATTATTAAGCATTGATCATAGATCACTGCCTTCTCACTTGGACTAGTGGTAGCTTTATGACGTATGATTTAGACTAAAGTGAGGCACATGATTATGATGTTGTTAGGGCCTACAACTAACCTTACCAATAACATGGAAATTAATCATTTAATATAATTAATAATAAGAGGATAAATTCTAAGCTAGCCTAAGGGTGATGAGTGTCTCTTCCCAACTTTTTGTACACATCCTAAACTCATGTATTCACCACTAGGATTACCAAGTGTTATACTACTAGGAAAACCAAGTAATAACACTACTCAAATTACTAAGAGAATATGTGATTATGCTCAAAACTGGTCGCACTCATTCTATCAATTGATTATTGTGCATGGAAATCTAAATATTAACTACTTACATGGAAAATAAATTGCATTGAAAGTAGATCTATTTTAAGTCAAAGTGTTCTAATGAATATGAATCAATCTTAATCTTATTATCATTCATGGAATGTGTCTATACAATTGGCTCAAATTCAAATTATGGGCACTCATTGACTCTTTGCTAAGATTATGAAATAAAAATGTAAGAGTTTAGCTACACTATTGACCAAATGATGCCAAATACATAGCAAATGCTCGCATATTTATAGGCAAACACAAGCATTATGTTGATGGGGATGCATTAACACATTTAGTTATGTTGATGAGGATGCATTGACGAGGGTGGATCAATGCATCTAAGATGTGTTGTTGGTTAATGCATCAACATGTCCTCATTGAAATATATGCATCGACAGGGATGCATCAACGAGGCTTCATCAATGGGGATGCATCAACAAGGCTTCATCAACGGGGATGCATCGATGAAGTTGCCCAACACATTAGGTCTCATCACCTTACTTAAGGTAAATTTTAACAACTTTGTATAATAACCTATCAAGCTATCAGTTATAACTTATTCTTGCAAACCACTAACTATAACCTCTATCTTCTTCTGCTTTGTGTTGAAGGTCTTTGATAATTCATTCTATTGAGTAGTAAGATCTTTTCATGGTTTTGTTGAAATCCAAACTTCTCTTAAAGTTTAAAGATATTATTTTGCATTATTAGCTTATTACCCTCTTGCTCCATATTTCTAACTATCAATTCTTTCATTCTTCTTATGAGATCTACCTCAATACTAGAATCCATGGTATCCCTTATTTATTTTAGTGTAGCTAATTCTTATGATTGCTTCTTTTCAAATTTTATTGCACCTTCAACCTCTCCCTTAAAATTCAAAAATTCTTTGGCATATTTTTCTTTATTTTCATAAGAAAATGTCAAATCTTTGTTCAACCCCTCATTTTATGCCAAAGCAACAAAAAAGTTATCTTATCATTCCTTAGCATTACATTGTAGGCTTCGTCTCTGAAATAATATCTTACCATGGTCTAATTCATATACATCAATTCATATAATAAATTGTTACTCACTATGATGGAAGTTACTTTCAAGAGTCATCTTAGGTCTTTATTTACCATGCCTTTGATCATTGATGGAAAGTTATCTATATTTAAATCTCTAGAATCTTTTCATGTAGCTTTATTATATAATGTTTCCTCCATGAGTCTCTTATCTACTAATACCTTAAAGAAGTTAATTGATCACTTATAGATAAATGACTTTATTTTCAAACCTATAATGTTACATCATTACATAAACTATAGATGAAAATAAATAATCACACCTTAAACAAGGTTGTTTGCAAATGAACATGGCTAAATAGCAAAAGAAAAGCGCAAAAGCATAACAGAGCTCAAAAAAAAAGAGAAAAGGAGCATGTGCCCAAAGCAAATGGCACACCAGCTATTTCATAGTGACCCTCTCAAAGCATTCCGACAAGAGGTCAGAAGCAAACAAAAGAAAGATGTTCATGCATGCTAATTCCCTCACAAGCACTCCAACAAGGGACCACACTACATTTCATATTCCCTTTGCCTAAACCTATCCCCTCAAGTCCACCCTTTCCCCTTTCCCCTACACAAACTTTTCTAATTTTGCACCATGGCTTGATTTCACCAAATCTGTGACTATTTTAGATCATAATAATAATAATAATAAACACTAACCCTAGGGGATACATACTTGACATACTCTACTTTGGATAAGAGCAAGTCAAAATTTCTTGTTTTGTTTGACATTGTCTCATAATAAGCAACCATTGTAAAATGTAGTTTCATTTTCTTAGTACTAGCCTTTGAACCAAAGGCTTTATCAAGGGGATTTTCATAATGAATTCTAGATTGCACTGCTAATGGTGATGATGGTTATGATGTGTCACTCTGGTTATGCTCAAATGAGGTTGGTGACAAGGTGCACTAATTACACATTCTTTTGGAGGAACCTAGTGTTTGTTCTTATCCTTTAGCATCACAAGCCATTTCAACAAATAGTTTGACTACAACTAGAAAAACTAGGACTTTTGAATTAAAATTTTAAATGCCAAAAAATTCCACATGCTTGAAATTGGATAAATTGTACATGGTTTTCCTACCTTATAACCAATTTTCAAAACTTAAAAATCAAACTAACTTAACAATAAATTAAAAGAATTGCAAAATGTCTTACTTTTACATTTTAACAAAAAAAACTATGACATTTTAACTATGAATTAACTTCAAATACTTATAGATTAAAATCAAAAGGAATAAGTTAACTTGAAACTCAATTTGCTAGCAAACAATGATCGCTTGATATATGGAGCTCTCTCTATGGTTTTTGTAATTTTTTTACATATAAAAAATGAAATTTTATAATTTATTTTTATACTTACCTTTGCATTAACTGTGTCTAACTACCATAACATTGTAGATGTTTTACAGTCATAATTAACAAAGTCATCAAACCCTGATGCTCTAATACCATGATATGTTTTGTTATGCTTAGATCACAAAGTCCAATACATTAGAACTAGTTTGATGATTATTGAAATCAAGACAAATATGCACTATGAATATAATATAATCCATGATGTTCTCTAGATATGATAAAACAATCACGTCTAAAGAGTAAAAAGGCACAATGAATAGTAAACATTAGTTAAGAAATATAAGAATATAATTATCTATAACTAACTCTAAACTTTAAGTCATATGAGATAAAACATCATTGATAGTATTGTACACCTTGATAGTGTATACGAGTATTCACAATTTTTCTGAATATAGACATCAACTAGTATGTTAAGCTTGCTAGAATACATCAAATCATTAAAATGAACCACTATGTACTTGGAAACTATATCATGATGGACTATGATAGAGTAGATTTACTTTTGTGTTGCTAGCAATTATATGTTATTATTATATTTGCTAGATGCTAGTTATGATTATTCTTATAGTGGATATGTATCATATTATTCATGTTATCATGTAGGATTTATGTTATGCTAGATCTTGGATATTTTCTAGTTGTAGAAACACTAGAGATCTATGTTGTTGGACGATGCATAAACTAGATTTATACTTATGATATTTCATATTACCATGTTTTAGATGCTTTTCTATAGTGCCAAATATTAGTAACTCTTGCATATGTTAGTAGATGCCCAACATAGACCTTGATTAATGTTATAATATTTCTAAATATTATTCTTATTTACTATATATTATAATATCTCATGACTCATAGCTTTATTCATGTATTCTTTTTCTTAGAATTTATATTTGATGCATTATGATCATTGCTTCATTTATTCTTAAGTTTATATCTCTTGGCACTTGTCATTTTATCACTTCTATACTTCCTATTGCATTCATCAATCTCATTTTATGTTATTATCCCTTTTTCTCATTGTTACATTGTGAGGTCATGGATTTTTATTCTATATAATGATGCATGTTTGCTCAGCAATTTCATTCCATGCTCCATTAGTCCAAAGAGCTCTCTCTCTCTCTCTCTCTCTCTCTCTCTCTCTCTCTCTTTTTTTTTTGCTTTTGTGTTTTGTGTTTTTATGCGTGAGAATCACACCATGCAAAGACTTNTATTGTCTAAGGAATAGACCAACATAATGCCTTCCTTTCTGAGGTTAGTTATGAAGGGTCTTACATGATGCTCCATTATGCTACTTGGAGCTACATATAAAATTATTGCTAAAGCACTAGCTTCCAATCTTAAAAAACATATTGTCAAAGTTATTAATCAAGAATAATCAAGTTTGGTCCATGGAAGATACATTCTAGACAATGTCCCATTATGCTACTTAAAGCTGCATATAAATTTATCACTTAAGTAGTAGCTTCCGAGTTTAAAAAGCATATTGTCAAAGTTATTAATTTGGAACAATCAAGTTTTATCCATGAAAAATACATTTTAAACAATGTTCTAACAACCATTGAAGCTTTGAATTAGGCTAAATAGTCTAGGTAATACTACTTTCATCTTAAGTTGGATTTTGTTAAATCTTTGATTAAATGAATTATTTTTTCTTCTTAGAACTCTTGAGCATATGTAATTAGGAAGCTTATTAATTCATCATGTTTTACTTCTTCTAGAAAATGATTTGGTTAGAATCTCTATTAATGAGAAATTATTGATATAAATCTGCCTCAATAGATCCTATAAGTATCCATTTCCCCACTTTTGCAAGCCAAAATAGCTCAGAAAATAAGAACAAAATGAAATGGAAAAAGTCTCCCTCTATTACTCCAATATCAAATAGGAATTGCATCAATAATGAGGAGCCAGTCTCAACTAAACTCTTTCAAGGATCTTAAACATCATACATGTTCTCTCTCAATCCTTCAAACTTGCTCACACTTGGAGCACAAAAGATCAAGATAAGTTAACACTCATATGAGACTCTTTACATCTCCTTTGGCTACTCTTTCCCTCAAGTGCTCTCATTCTTATGTTTCATCTTACCTTAGGCTCTCTTAGCTTTCCTTTGAATCTTAGACATCTTTTATAACTATTGGAGTGATGCTTGATCTTCCTCAACCATTGGTCTTCCTTAAAAAATTTGTGCACTTTTTAAAAAATCAATTTTTCAAACTACAACTATGACTCATACTTCCTCACACTTTCTAGTCTACAACTAGAATACAAGTTACAACATGCTCACATTAGTAAAACTTCAAATTTTTAGCTATGTTTCTCTACCATTTGCAATGAACTACAACTTGCAACCTTAAACTGGAACCTTACTACGATTCACAATAGCTTGTAATTCACTTCTTGACATAGGAAACATGAAAATATTGGCTTTATTTATACTACAACTAATAGTGACTCATAGTATCTCAAAACCCCTCACTACAACTAACTAAAACTCACATCCCATCATAATTGGCTACCTAGAGTAAACAACACATGCAAATGACTCTTAACACCAAAACATGGATACTCACCCTTAAGACTACTAGGATATATTAAGGATGAGAAATATATGAAGAAAGTAGGATGATGTCCTCATTAATTATTTGATGCATTCTTTTTACAAAAATTTATCAAGCAAGGTTATCCTCTTGTCCCTATTTTCTTTATTATTACTACTAGTATGTTGGGCTATGCCTTTGATTTCGAATCTAAAATAAAAAATATTCGTGGTCTCTCTCTTCCTTTCAATTTTGGTTGCATAAATATTATTTAATTTGTATATGATACATTTTTGATGCTACAATAAGATTAATTTTAGATTCAAAAAAAAACTATCAGTATTATTCAAACTTACTGTGATGTTTTTGGCTCTAAATCAACTAGAAAAAGTCTAGTGCTATGAAATCTTCTTATAGATCTTTTAATCTTAGCATCCAAAACTTTATTTAGATATGGATAGAATCACATGACTCCTCTAAAATTCTTAAAATATCTCATGCTATTATTTCCAATATTTCACAATTATGAAATTTTCTTATGCAAAAACTTATATAAAAAGTAGAAAAGTAATCTAAATGAAATCTTTTTCTTTGTAACATCAAATATTCATAGCATATCCCACTACTATTCATAACAAGATGTCACGGAAAAATTTAAATATTTGTAACATTTAACATTATATGCAACGAATGCAATAGGGAAAATGTAGAAAAAAAAACAAAAATAAAACTTTATTAATGTATAAATAATGTATCTGAGTCATGCCCTAAGGATCTTTTGGGGTTATCTTCCTTTGCATCTATCTCTTAGAGGTAATTTAGCACTACCATGATGGTTAGGCATAGATCTAGCCAAATGGAATGGCCAATCAACTTCCTATCCTACTGCACTTGGCATCCATTACTCATCTTTAATGGCTTCCCAACTCCATGCTAGTACAACCTCCAATTTTCAAGTATAAATACCTTAGGACAAATCCCCAAATGTTATCTAAAGATACATGTCTGTTATTTTGATGTCTCCTTTTAGGTCTTATTATAATAATCATATCATTTGTTATGAAACAACTCCATTTATGAATGGGGATGTAACACATAATTTTTTTTCACTATTGTTTACTACTCTTCTTTCTTATCTCCTAGAAAATACAACTATATGAAGAGTGAATATATTATTAGGAGTTATATTTCGAGAGATAATAATTCTATTCATGGCTTTACTTGAGTTAAATAGAATATTTGTACTTGATGAGACGTGATATGCACAAGCCACGATATCGCATCCCCTGCGATATCACGTACGCGATCTCCCGTCATCCCCTGCAATATCGTGTACGCGATATCGTGGTCCACTGCCAAATCTATAAATAAGAGGTGGCACTCCCCTCATTTCTCATCCTAGGCTAGAAGTAGCAAAGCTCTGGCAGATTGATCACCCCAGAGATAGAATATTTTCCATGTGCCCGCAGTAGGAGTCCCCCAAGTGAACGGTTCTTTATTCGAGCAGCTTTGTACCTGAACGCAAGTTGTGTACGGCAATAAAGACGAGCTTTGTGGATAAACCTTGCAGTACATGGATAGGTTTATTTAATGTTATTTATTGCTTTCCTAGTAACGCGGCATGAGTACGACTTGGTTACGAGCATTGACGAATGTGTACGGCTAGCCAAGGAATCGGCTACTCATCGCGATTAGATTCTCTCACCCTTACCTCCTAGAACGTGGGACAAGTACGACTTGATTACGAGCATCTACGGATGTGTACGGCTAGTCAAGGAATCGGCTGCTTGTCACACTTAGGCTAGTTAGGTGCCTCAGTACGACCGCTTCGAGCATGTGCGTTACGTGTGGTAATCCCAGTAACGATTAGCGTTTGGTAGCCACAGTTGCACAGTTCAGGGTGTGTACGGCAAGTGGGAACGGATGCTGATGCTAGGACTTAGTGCTGTAGTTAGAGTTAGTTTTAGTCTCTCAACCCTTCACCCCTTAGCATAGGAGATAAACCAGAAAAGACCAAAAAAATCATATACCTCGAACTTACTTAACCATACACCGTGACAACAACAAGTAAGTCTGGGAAGACAACGATTAATTAACCCCAAGTGCTCCTTGTGGCGTTTAGGCATTTAGTCTATGGAGTTCGACCAGATCGCGCATGCTACGCTCGTTTCATATGGTTGAGTGTAGGGATACCTCGCCACTCATCATTGGCACCGTTGCCGGGGACTAAGTGTTTGTACGCCAATTAGAACATTAGAAAGTCTTTCACATCGTTGTGAGCCTTAACAAACCTTTGGGTTAATTAGTTAAATAAGAACATATATAACAGTGAATAGCACACCAATAAAATAGCTTCTTCTCATAAGGTTAACTCACCTAGGGATAACATGGAAGACAGTCAGCGACATACACATAACCTAGACCAGCCAAGTCCTAAACAGTATACGATAGTTTATACTCATCCCGATGAGTATATTCCTGATTACACTTTTACCCTCCATCAAGATGAATAGTTGTGCTGGAGAGATTTATTTGGTAATATAGCTTTACCACCAGATCAATCTGTTTCGAACATGCTCTTCCATGCCATAGCACAGATTGGCATGTAGGACTTATTCACTGAATACATTGCTAGAAGATATCATATAAGGGATTATCATCCCACAAATGCCCAACGTATTTGGGACGAAAGGCAGGAGAGCCAACACTCATTGTTGAAGGGCAAGGTCTCCCATGTCCTTAGTGAAATAGGAGACGAGGAACCCCTTACAACGAGTTTCTTAGGAAATGATGTTCCTCCTCCTCACAATGGTGAAGAGGTTAGGCATCAGAGCCTTTGATCAACTATACATGCTATGGGCTCTGATCCCCGTAAACACCAACTAGTCATGGCAAGAACAACCACTCACACTAAGGATGGACACTTTGATCGTTACAACGATTGAGGCCGAAGCAGCCGAAGAGAAGGTAAGAAACATCGCCATGGTGATGGATCCCCTTCCTCTTCTCCTTCATCTCCCCATTCACACTCTCCTTCCACATCTAGGTGCAACCATCGTGAGCACAATGGAGAGGGTAAAAGTAAAGAAGATGAAAAACCTCGACAGGAAGGTCAGGAGTTAGGACAAGGGCAAGGACGTAGGGAGAGTAGGGAACCACCATGAAGGCATCATAGACGTCATGATAGAGATGATCATGACGAACCCCTACTCACAACCCGAAGCATGATAGACATCATAGAGGTAGTTAGGATCCCCACAAGGCATCCAAAAGATAGCAGGATCAAGCGTCTGGACATAAATAATATCCCACATTTTGAAGGGGGATACAACGCTAATCCTCAACATCATTTACAGGCATTCCACGATGTCTATGCCTTGCAAAATATAGAAAATGAATGGCAGAAGCTTAAGTTGTTCCCAAGGACACTCACCAAAGAAGCAGAGAGCTGGAATTGGTCCTTAGAATCAGAAACCATTAGGAGGTGGAGTACGATGCTTGAACTATTCAACAACAAATATCAAACGTACTCCAGAGTGTCCAATTTGCGTAAGCAGATCCAAGGCTGGAAACAAGGTGCTTATGAACCCTTGGATGCTGCCATGGTCCATTACTATACACTGCTACATCGTTGCCCGGGCCATGGGTACGCTAAACGGGATCAACTTCGCCACATCGTGGATGGGCTAAGAAATGAAATGAGAAGAACTCTTGGGACTTACGCCCAAGGGAGACTTTCCCAACTGAGAGCCCATGAAGTTGAAAGTTTGTTGGAACAAGTAGTGCAAGAAGAGGGGGAGCTACGTAAGAGGGAAAGTGCAGAAGAATACAACTATGATACCTCCCTTCGCAAGAAGGGAGTGAAATTCTGTGATGAGGAGGATGAGTCACCACTCAAAGAGTTGGTGAATCAGAAAACCTTACCGATCCAAAAGTTAACAACCGAGGTATCAGCTAAGGTAGACCAAATGTGGGATTCCTTAGACTCAAGAATAGAAACAGTCTTAAAAATCATAGAAGAGTCTAAGGTAGAACAAGGTAGTGACAAAGGCAAAACCAAGCGGAGAAACTTAAGCCCTGCACATAACAAGGGTAAGGGAAAAATTCCTACCTCCGATAAGGCTATGAATTCTGATTCAGACGATGATAGTGGATGTGAGGTCTGCTACTATGACCATCCTAAGGGATGTTGCCCAATTATCTCACATCTGCAGGAGTCTGGGGTGTATGCGTTAAATCCAAGACTGAATCAACGGCAAACACCCCGAAGGTTACCTTATCCATAAGGTAGCCCAAGGCAGTTCCACCAACCCTTAACATATTATCCAAGTGGAACGCCTCCACAGCCTATTGGACAACATCAGCAGTGGCAATACCCATAGTCATGGGGGATGCCACCGCCAACACATCAATACCCTTACCGGCAGCCCGATCCTTACAGTTATTATGTGCAGCAGCTAGTTTCTCCAGGTGACTCTATGAATCACACTACCCCCTGACATCACTACCAAGTTCGAGAGTACTTCAGGAGGACTCCTTCTCCTCTAGGAGATATCTCACATTCAACCCATCCTCTAACTCCACCCGCACCTCTTCCACCTGTAGTTCCCATACAACCTGTTCCAACAATGCAAGGGGAATTACCTACCCAACC
>MNCI01027688.1:1003975-1017354 GCA_015680685.1 Gnetum montanum
CCATGGCATCTATGATGCCTACGTTGTTCCCTACTCTCCCTTTTTCTATGTCGTGACTCTCTAGAGTGCCCTCATCCCCTTTCCTAGTTGTTTCTTCTATGACTTCCACTTTGCCTACCTTTATCTCCATGGTCTTTTTCCTTATGACTACATCTAAATATTGAAGGAGAGGGTGAAGGAGATGCTAAAGATGAAGAAAAAGGAGAACCATCACCATGACGGTGTCTGCTACCTTCTCTTCTGCGGTCTTAGCCCCAATCGCAATTGCGATCAGAATGTCCACCTTTATCATGAGTTCGTGTTCCTTTTTCAGACCCTTTGTGCATATGGGTATCAAAACATAGGTTATGAATAGTGGAATGAAGGTTCTAATACAAAACCCCTTGGCCAAAGTCAAGGAAAGGAACATCGTTGTGTGGGCGACTTCCTGAGGTGGGTTCACCACCCTCATTTTCGCTTAAGACGTGTGGGAGATCCTGGGACCACTTACCCTTCAAAGACTTATGATGTCTCTCCTATTGCAAGTCCCTTTGATGTTGTGCCTCTATGGGATAGTATTCTCTTAAGTCATTGTCTTGCACAACATATTTTATGTGTAAGTACGACATCCCAATTTGGGTAAGAGCATGAAGAAGCATGCTCGAGACTGAATGATTAGGAGGTAACACTATGTTACCTTCTAAGTCTCGCCAACACAGTTATTCATCTTGATGGAGGATAAAGGTAAAGTCTAATATATACTCATCAGGATGAATATATACCACTCGAACTTGTTGAGGGATTGGTGGATCAACGTCATGTGTATTACGTCGGTGATTGTTTCATGTTTTAGACCTAGGCGGTGAGGCACTTTCATACGAAGAAAGAGACATACTTTTCTGTTAAGTGTGTAATGCATTCTTGTTTATTATTTTCTCAATCAACCCTAAGGATTTGTTCCAACGATGTGAATGATTGCCTATGTTCTAATTAGTGCACAAACAACTAAGTCCCTAGCAACGGCGCCAATGATGAGTAGCAAGGTACCCCTATGCTCAACCATACAAATATGAGCATTTCATGCACAATTTGGTTGAATTCCAAGGACTAAGTGCTTATGTGCCCTTGTGGAACAAGGACGGGTTGGTTGATCATTTTCTTCTCTAGCTTACCTGAATGTCACGATTGTATGATTAAGTAAGCTCAAGGCATATGATTTTTATAGCTTTTATGTTTTTATGTCCTGCGCTAGTAGGGAAGGAGAGAGGTAACTAAGTGACTAATTTAACTTAACTACTCATTAACTAAGTTCTAACTAATCCTAACACCAGCATCTGTTCCCACTTNTCAAGTGCTGCAAGGATGAATCAAAGAGCTCATCTTTATTGTCGTACACAAGGTGTGCTCAGGTACACAATGCTCAAATAAAGATCCATCCACACTTAGACCTCCTACTGCAAGCACTTCAAAAATACTTTAACTTTCAAATAAACTACAAGAGTTTTGCTACTTGACTGCTAAAAGACTTTTTCCCAATTGTGCACCTAGGCACCGTATTTATAGACTTGGGAGCAACTACTCTAATAATTAGAGTAACCGCTCTAATAATTAGAATCACTGCTAAAGTAACCACTAGAGTAACCACTCTAATAATTAGAATAATTGCTAGAGTAACCACTCTAAAAATTAGAATAACTACTAAAATAACCACTAGAGTAACCACTCTAATAATTAGAATAACTGCTAGAGTAACCACTCAAGTAATTAGAGTAACTACTAGAGTAACCGCTAGAGTAACTGCTCTCATCACCTAGGACTAAGATCTCAATTCACAAGCAAGACCAGGAACAAATAGGCCAATCCACCACACAATTGACCTTGGAGCTGCAACCACATATGCACTTGCTCAATGTGTTTTCTCATACTCTTGCTTAAGCTCAACACATAAACAACTTTCATGACATCTTCTTGGCATCTCTATGATGATACAAGCATGGAACACACCAATATTTATTGGCAAAGAGAAGGCAATATACCTAGAAGCCTTTTTCCAACTCAACTTAAGGATCTTTAGTTATTTTTCATCTTCTTCCAATTTTTTCCTGAATTGGAACGACAATTTTGGAAGTTTTCCTGCTTGTTTGGGTCATCTCTAATCTTCCTTGGACATCTCACTATTAAACTGAACATGCAGGTGAGATGTTTCATTCTAGCTTGAGACATCTCCACAAAATTTGGGACACCTTGCACAAAATTAAAGCATCTCAGCTTAGATGTCTCAACATTTCTTAAGATGTCTCATACTCAACTAATATGCCTTACACTCCTATGAGACATCTCATCTAGGATGAATGTCAAATATCCTAGCATCTCATGAAGTTTTCAAACGTCTCTACTAAGAATCTAGATTTAGATAAGACATCTCTTTGGCCTCTAAGACATCTTCATAGAGCTTGAAACTTGCAAAAACCATATGTATAAAAGAGAAAAAGGAGATCAAAAGAGATGTCCCTCCACTAGGTTAGGTACTATCAAGTTTCCCTTTCAACTAGTATTATTTTTTCTTCCATTTATCTCTTCCTTTAGCTTTAACTTCTTGGCAATGGTGGATTTAATGTAGTAAGAAATAAACATGTTCTTTTTCTTTAATTACTTAATGGTTGACAAACATTATATTTTCTCTTTCAAAAAGATGTTATCTTTATTTAGTGTAGTTTGTAAGCTTACCATCTATGAGTAGGTAACAAATTATATTTATCTCTTACTACTAAATTATTGATGGAGAGTTTTGTTATTTTGGCTTTACTATTAAAACTAAAACTAAGATTTTTAACTTGCATCCATTAAGAACCCTTGGATCTACTAAAATAGTTTTAAGAATTCCTTTTACAAATTTTTCAAAATTTATAACTCAGTGTTGCCTATTGGAATTGAACTTGTAACTTGGGGTTACCAAACCAAGACTCTTACCACTATTGATGTTAATTTGAAAGTCACAACCTTAATTGTTATCTTCTATGGTCCTTTTTTTATAGTTTCTTTATGTTGTTAATTATGAATTTGAATACCTTAGAGTATTTTGCAAAGTTGTATTTTTGTCTATATGGTTTTCCTTATGTAACCTCTTTTCCTATTTTTTAATAAATTAATTTCAAAATTTTTGTAAGGTACCTCAACAACCCCCATACTAAAGAATTCATTCATAAAAAATGGCAAATGTTTTATAACTTAGTACAACCTTGACACTAACTCACGTCTTCCTCATCTAAGCTTAAGACTAGCCATGACAAATTTTCTTAAACATAGTTAGTACCCAACTAATGGGATGGTTTAAAATTTATTTCAATTATGTATAAAACATTCTTAAATGTCTTTGTCACTATAAAAAAACTACAAACCATTCCAACCACTGTAAAGTTGAAAGATTCATTATCAAATGTTGAAGCAACTCAAGTTTAGACTAATATGGATACTCTATAGTCAAAGTTGGATTCCCTTGAATTAAAAATAATAAATTCTTACTCATGCTTAGAAACAATTATTGAGAAAATACATGAAGATGAAGGAAAATGTAATAAGATTCAAAATCTTCAAATTGTAGGAATTCCCAAAGAACAGGATGAGGATCTTTTACAAGTCATGCAATATTTATTTACGAAACAAATGCACATTTCTTCTACTATGATTATTAGTGCAAACAGGCTTGGTCCTAATGGGGATAAACATTAGTGGATTCTTATTAAGTTTGTTAATTTGTGTGAAAGACATATGGTTTGATAGGATAAGAGATGTGTATCTTGAAAAGGATAAGAGATTTGTATTAATTAAGACCTAACCCAAAAAAAGTATGGAAAAAAGTAGGAAGAATGACATAAAGTTAAACAAGCTAGTGCTAAATGTAAAATTGCTTACTTGAACTATAAATATGATGTAGTCATCAAGGAGAGGGTAAATTCCTCAAAATAGGGATTTTCTTCTATTACTTGTAGTTTCCTTATTATTAAAGGTTCATTGGCTAATAAAGTCATTATTTTAAATACCAATCATTTCTTTAATGATTTTGATCTATTTATTTTTGCTAAAACTTGGGAAGAAGAAAATTCTTCAACTATATTTATTTTAGGCTTTCATATCATTTTTATTAAAAATAAGTGTTCCAAGAAAACAAGTAGGCCTAGAGATCATTAAGAATAAGTGTTCCAAGGCAACAAGTAGGCCTACTAGTGGTATTGCTAGTTTAATTAAGAAGTCTAGAGATCATTCCATTAAGATGTAAAAAGTTGATGATAATAACTAATATTTATATGTTAAAGTTCAAGGCATTTCAAAGGTTCTTTATATTGATTTTTTTAATTATTTTTCTCTAAGGAATTCTTCTATTTCAAATTATGCTAATCTTTCATGAGAGCATCCTTTTCAGTACTTGGGTTAATATACTGCAGAATTCCTAAGGCTTGGTAGATTTTTTCTTTGTGGGAATTTTAATGCTCATGCTAGATGAAATCAGATTCAAGGCCTTGTTTAGAATCCTCAATTAAAGTTCAATGAAGAGCTCTTTTTAGTTCACAAAAGATCATATGTTGGTCATATTACAAATTAGAGGGGTATTCATTTTTTAGAATGGGGTCATTGCTTTGATATTTTAAACCTTAATGGCATTAAAAAATTTCCTTCCTCCTCTCATTTTAGCATTACTTAGCACCAAGCTAACTCTTACATTGATATTTCCTTTCCTATTCATGATAATATATACATAGTGAAATACTTTCAAGTGGGAGAAAAACTTCTAAAATCTCTTCATTGTTATCTAAAAGTCATTATTATTGCTTCAATTCATCATATTCATCAAAACTCATCATCTCTCAAAAGACTTTCATCAAGATTTTCAAATAAGAATGGCTAATATGTTGATCAACAATGACAATGAGTTAGATTTAACTAATATTCTTTTATCTATATTTTCTCAGGTGTAAATTAAGAAGAGACCTGCTTGTAGAATATCTTGGTTTAATGTGGATTGTTTGACAACTCGTAAAGATGTTTTGGCTTCACATTTTGACATTTTAATGCTAAAGAGTTATAGAAAGCTTATTCAATTTTAAATAAGGAAGTTCATTAAAGAAGAGTAAGAAAGAATGCTAAGTGAGTTCAAATATAATCCAAAAAGCTTTTGGAATTTCTTCTGAGATAGACAACAAAAAGGTTAGGATTTTTTATTATCTACTATTCAAATTTTTTTTTCAATAAACTTTTTAATCAAGAGATTCTCCCTACTATGCTAAATAACTCTAATGTTCTTGAGTTATCCCTTGATGATGCTTTTATAGGAATTCAAAGGTTATCTTTTCAAAAAGATCCTAATGTTAATAGACTATATGTAGAGCTTCTTAAATGGATGGTCCATTGGTGTGGAAAGTAGCTTACAACCTTCTTAATAAAGGGTTTCAACATAGCTTGGATCATTATTAGTGTTCTAATTGAGAAATATTGCTTTTCAAAAAGGAAGATAGGGCAAATCTTAATAATTAACAATTGATTGCAATCAAGTCAGTTTTCACTAAGCTTTTGGGAACTATTTTGGAGAATAAAATTAGTTAGTAAGTAGAAATGTGAGGTCTCTTTGCTCAATCACAAGCAAGTTTTAGGAGGAATCATTTTACTATAGACCATCTAATAACTTTGTGTTATTTTTTATAGAAAGCAAAAAGCTCCAACCATAAAACTTTATTTATTTTGTTGATTTTTTAAGACTTATGATTCTGTTTCTCAAGATAAACTTTGGAAGAAATTGAATAGCATTAAAATTCCATGAGATCTTCTTTCTAGTGTTAAAAGAATCTATGAGATAGTTAACATTTTTATTGAAGATAATCTTATTAGAGAAGAACTAATTATCAACAATTCAATAGAAGTTAAATAAAGGTGGATATTGTCCCCTACCCTTTTTGGCATATTTATAAATGAATTCAAGGAACAAATACAAAATGCCTCTAATCATGTTGTGTCAATGAATGTATTATTTTTGAACATTATTGTTTTTGCAGTTGATGTGGCCTTGATCACAAAATTAGTATGAAAGTTAAATCTTCCATACTATTGCAACAATACTAGTATGAAAGTTAATATTGATAAGAATAAAATTCTAGTTTGTGATACTAGAAATAGAGATTACAAATTTTTTCTTGGGGAAAAGAGACTTAATATATGTGAACCTTATACATGTTTGGGTGTTAAATTTGTAAGTAATTATAGTTGGAATACCCTTATTGATCAAAGGGTTTCAAGTGGCATGTGAGCTCTATTTGCTCTAAGAACTAATGTAGTGGGAAACAAGTTTTGGCATAGGATATTAGAATGAAACTTTTTTGCAATCTAATATTACTATATGGGCGTGTTGTATGGGAACCTTCTATTTCCACACATAATTGGAAAAAATTAGAGTATGATCAAAAAAAGTTTCTTGTATTTGAATTTCAAGTAAAAATGTAAACTTCTTATGATATCTTACTTCTAAATCCACATTTTCTCCTCTTGAAATTGAATCCCTTTGTCAATTTATTGCATAAACTCAAAAGTTAGTCACATGGAAGAAGTCAATTATGCTAAGTAGATAATGAATACTACACAGGAAAATAGATAATTGTATAAGAGAAAATTATGGCTTTAGTCATGAAATACTGTAATAAAGGATATTCCTTTAAACAAAAGGCTCTTTTGAAAGACTATAAAAGAAAAATTCTTTGCTAAAGTTTGGTTGAACACATTAGGAAAAAAACATTTTTATTTACATTTTTGATGAGTGGAGAGATACCCCTACACTCAACCATACGAATACAAGCGTAGCACCCACAATCTAATCAAACTCCGCAGACTAAGTGCCTACACGCCCATGGAACACTTAGGGTTAATCATTCGTTGTCTTCCCAAACTTACTTGTAATTGTCATGGTGTATGGTTAAGTAAGTCTGAGGTATATGATTTTTATAGCTTTTTATGTTTTTGTCTCCTATGCTAACAAGGTGAAGGGTTGAGAAACTAATTACGAACTCTAACTAATGAACTAAGTCTAAATTACCTAGTGTTAGCATCCGTTCCCACTTACCATACACACCCTAAACCGATGCAACCGTGGCTACCAAACGCTAGTCGTTGCTAGGATCACCATGCATAATGCACGTGCTCGAAGCGATCGTACTAAGGCACTTAACTAGAAGAGAAGGGTTGAGAGAGAAAGTAGTAAATAACAGATAATAAATAACAATAAATAAATAATAGTAAATAAAATCCTAATGAGCCTATTCCATGCATTGCAAGGTTTATCCAAGAAACTCGTCTTTATTGCCATACACAAACTTGTGTTCAGGTACAATGTTTGCTCGAATAAAGATCCATTCATTTTAGGACTCCTACTGTGGGCACATGGAAAATATTCTATCTCTGGAGTGATCAATCTGCCAGAGTTTCCCTACTATCTAGCCTAGGATGAGGAAACAAGGGAGAGCTGCCTCTTATTTATAAATATGATAGTGAACCACGATATTGTGTACACGATATCGCAGGGGAGGATGCGATATTGTGTACGCTATATCGTGGCCCATGCGATATCGTGTACGCTATATCGTGGCCCATGCGATATCGCGTCCCATCATACCCCCATGACTCAATGAAAACTCGTCCTCGAGTTCATTACAATAATATTAGGAAGGTATGGGATTATTGACCCAAAGGAACTAATGGAATGACATATGAACGGATCATCATTACAAGACACAACAAAACTGGTGTTCATGACAACAAGGGTGAACACCTTATTACATTGACATCAGGCCTCATTTGGCAGCTTGAGAGAAAGAGAGAGAGAAAGAAGTGTTGCTACTGCCAATGCCAAGATTGCGCCTTTCGTTGTCCATCTGTAAGCGCACCATCGATCTTGCTCCTTGCATAGCTGCTTCAGCACTGCTCCATTCCAAGTGTTCCTTCCAGATCCGGTCGATTGTTGTATAATTGCCATCTGCACACACAACACAATCTTATATTAATAAGGGTAAATGAATCATCATGTAATTAATACCTTGCTTTGGTGAAAGGTCTATTGGCTGAGTTGTGGTATGGTTGATATGGGTCTAGAGATCTATTAATGATGACTACCGAAGGTGTAGGGGTTAGGAAAATATCAGAAAAATCGGGGCTAGGAGAAAATTGAAAAAATCAGGCCCAGTACCCCCATGACTAATCGCGAACCTCCAGTAGCGATAGAATGGAGAAAGAATAAGAACAAGAAAGATAGATAAAAAGGGACAACTATGACATCGATGAAATGGATGTCAGGATGGAAATGAACAAAATAAAATAGATTGCAAAAATGTTGGTGGAAAGAATTTAACGAGTGCCCCAAATAGGAATGTCAGTGGGTCCTCCCCAAAGCAGGCTTATGCCCTTAATGCCCTAACAAACCCACATTCAAAGAGTTCGTAGGCTCTGGGAATGTCATTTGGAACAAGAGTTAAAGTCTTAACTGCAAAAATTTACCAAAAAGAAAATAATGTATCTACCAAAATATCACTAATGATACAATCGGCAAAGAGGTGAACAATGGAGAGAAGGATGGAGAGAAGAGAATGGAATGAAATCCCAAGAACAAGGTGGTGTATAGCCCCTTGTGTCTTTCATGATTAATGTGACCGGGCAAATCTCATTCCAACTCCAACCTCAAACCAACCACATCCAGTGACTTTGCATCAATGCATCCGTTTAATCCATCCCCTTGAATAACAAGAATGCTTCCCCAAAGAGCCACCACCATTCCGACAAAACAAGGAGGAGAGAATGGGAAGCAAGAAGGGCCTTAGTTAGAGGGAATAGTTTTGGTTCCATAACCAGTGCTTGTAGCCCAAGGGATTATTTGTCTAAGGGGTGTGCTTTGAATTCTCACAGTTTTCTTTTCTTTTCTTTTTTTTTCTTTTTTTTTTTGTTTTTGTGTTTTGTGTTTTTATGTGTGAGAACCACACCATGCAAAGACTTCTTATTTTTATTGCCTCAGCTTCTGATAATTGGGTAACATCAGAATGGCAAGAAAACTCAAGAAGAAAACATCCAAGCACCCAAGAGAATGGCCAACACAAAAGCATCAAGTTCCCTTGAAGTCACACCATTGTCAAACCTTGAGTCCTTCCTTAGTTTGAGAAGTGCCTAGACACTGGTTTGTTAAAGTTATTATTAGAAAGGGACTGTACATTTCCAAGTCGAGAGAGACCATAGAAACTAGTGGATGGATGGATGAAGTGAACTCATTGCCTGCCATATCAAAAGAAACATAGCTTAGTATCAACATCATGACTTAAAGGTAAAAAACAAACATTGGAAATCAATAAGAAAATAGTTCATACCATCATGAAGAACACTTATTGGGTGACAAACTTACAGGGTGGATCACACACACACACACAAATGAAAAAGTATAACGATGTTGAAAACAAAAACAAGAAGAGTTAAACAAATGTGTAAAACAAAAACTAAAAAGAATTAAGGGCCTCCAATGATCAGCATAGGTGGCCATCTCCCCCATGACTGAATTGTAACGGAGAGATCTGAAATAATGAGCGCCTATTTAAATTTCGTAAAAGTGCCCAACTTCTCCCCACTGATGTCCTCAGATTAAGGGGTGGAAGTTGGTGAGGCTCATACTCCAATGTGTCTATGCCTTCGTTGTTAACATGAGTTGTACTCCCAGTTCGTTCTCTGCATATTAAGTTGCTCTTTCTAGTAGCTGTCAACCACAGGGTGTCTACTACTGGTGTGGTTGCTACATACAGGCACCTTTGAATTTGTGTTTCTTGGACACACCGATTACATGGAAGAGATGTTGAACATTCTTCCATGTCATCACCCTCTAATTCATTGTCTGTGATGTACGGAACTTTCTTCTTCTCAATTTTTCCATAAATGTTTATCTTAGATATCTACAAAGAAAGATCACGGATCCCTAGGTACGCATCTACTGTACTTAGCCATGGCCTTCCCATTATAATTGGAAAGCCCCCTTCGTTCTTGTTAACTTCAATCACCAAAAAATCAACTAGGTAAGACCAACCACACACAGTGGTAACAATGTCCTCCACCAATCCCAAGGGAATGGTGATGGACTGGTCAGCCAGCTCCAGTTGAATGTTGCTCTTCTTAAGTTGGGGTAGGTTCTAGGCTTGGTACATCTCTCGTGATATTAAATTGACTCCGGAACCTGAGTCAAGAAGAGCCTTATGTGGTTTGTTCCTGGTAATTTGTAAATAGATTAAGGGGCTTCCAGGATCAGTTAGTTTCCTGGGAAGATGGCCTACCTTGATCCAGTCGGTTACAATATGCGTTAACATAACTGTATGCGTTAAGCTCTGATTTTGGACTGAAGGGTGCTCTGAAGTTTTGTTTGTTAAAGAAACATACATAGACTCAACTGCTTGTTGTGAGAGCTTGTTTGGGCTTTTGGTTCTGAAGAAAGGTCTTCTCTTTTTACAGTTGTCAGAACCAGCAGCAGGTTGAATATTTACAGCTCTCATAGCGTTACGTTGCTGCAGTTGAGTAGGGAGTTCCCCTTGCATTGTTGGAGCAGGTTGTATGGGAACTACAAGTGGAAGAGGTGCGAATGAAGTTGGAGGATGGAATGAATGTGGAATGTCTCCCAGAGGAGAAGGAGTCCTTCTAAAATACTCCTGAACTTGGTAGTGATGTTGGGGAGTTGTGTGACCCATAGAGTCACTTGGAGAAACCGGCTGCTACACATAATAGCCGTAAAGATCAAGTTGCCGGTAAGGGTATTGATGTTTCAGCAGTGGCATCCCCAATGACTGTGGATATTACCACTACTGATGTTGTCCGATGGGTTGTGGTGGAGTTCCACTTGGATAGTACATTAGTGGTTGGTGGAACTGCCTTGGGTTACCTTGAGAATAAAGTAACCTTCGGGGTGTCTACCATTTGTTGAGTCTTGGGTTAAGTGCATACACCCCAGACTCCTGTAGATGTGAAATAATTGGACAACATCCCATGGGATGATCATAATGGTAGATCTCACATCCACTGTCATCGTCTATATCTGAATCCATAACTTCATTGAAGATAGTAATTTTCCCCTTACCCTTGTTATGTGTAGGAATTGAATTTCTCTACTTTGTCTTGTTCTTATCACTACTTCATTCCTCCTTAGACTCTTCTACGATTTTCAAGACAGTTTCAAGTCTAGAGTCTAAGGAATCCCACAATTGATCCATCTTAGCCGATACTTCTGTTGTTAGTTTTTGAATTGGCAAGGTTTTTCTGTTCACCAACTCTTTGAGTGGTGACTCATCCTCTTCATCGCAAAATTTCACTCCCCTCTTCCGAAGGGAGGGATCATGGTTGTATTCTTCCGCACTCTCTCTTTTTCATAGTTCACCTTCTTCTTTTGCTACTTGTTCCAACAAGCGATGAACTTCATGGACTCTAAGTTATGATAATCTTCCTTGGGCATAAGTGCCAAGGATTCTCCTAGTTTCATACCTTAGCCCATCCACGATGTGGCAGAGTTGATCCCACTGTGCATAACCATGGCCTGGGCAATGATGTAACAATGTGTAGTAGCAACCCATGGCAGCATCCAAGGGTTCATGAGTACCTTGCTTCCATCCTTGGATCTACTTACACAAATTAAACACTCTGGAGTATGTTTGATATTTATCGTTGAAGAGTTCTAACATCGTACTCCACCTCTTGATGGTTTTCGGCTCTAAGGACCGGTACCAACTATCTGCTTCCTTGATGAGTGTCTTGGGAAACAACTTTAGTTTTTTCCACTCATTCTCTATGTTCTGCAAGGCGTAGGCATCGTGGAATGCCTGTAAATGATGTTGCGGATCCGAATTGTATCCCCCTTCAAAGCGCGGGATGTTATTCATATCTAAGCGTTTGATCCAGCTATCTTTTAAATGCCTTGTTGGAATTCTTATAGCCTCCGTTATGTCGAGCATACTTCGGGTGGCAAGTAGGGGCTCGTCATGATCATCTCTTTCATGACACTTGTGATGTCTACGTTGTTCCCTACTTTCCCTTCGTTCATGCCCTTGTCCTCTCTCTCGACTCTCTCGTCGAGGTCTCTCATTTCATCTACCTCTATCCTCACCATTATGCTCATGGTGGTTGCACCCAGAGGTGGAAGGAGAGGGTGAATGATGTGAAGGGGAAGAAGAAGGAGAACCATCGCCATGACGATGTTTCCTACCTTCTCTTCTGTGGTTTCAGTCCTGATCATGATGATGATCTAAGTGCCTGTCCTTATTATATGTTGTTGTTCCCTCAATGAACAGCTGGTGTTCACAGGGATTAGAACCAGGGTTGTGTATCGTGGATCATAGGTTCTGATACCCCACCTCCTCCTCATCGTTAGGAGGGGGAACATCTTTTGATAGAGAACCCATTATGAGTGGTTCACCATCTCTGATTTCACTAAGGACGTGTGGGACCTTCTTGCCCTTCAACAGTGTATGTTGGCTCTCCTGCCTTAAGTCCCTCATATGTTGTAAAGCTGTGGGATGGTAATCCCTCATGTCAAAATTTTCTGCAATGTATTCCACATATAATTCTGTCATGCTAATCTGTGCCAAAGCATAGAGAAGCATGTTTGGGACTGCCTGATCTGGAAGTAACACAATGTTACCTTGCAAGTTTCTCTAGCGCATTTGGTCATCTTGATGGAAGATAAAAGTAAAATTAGGAATATACTCATCGGGATGAGTATATTCCACCCTATATTGTTGAGAAACTAGTTGATTTAGGTTATGTGTTTTTGATTGCCGATTGTTCTTTGTATTGTCCCTAGGTGGTGAATTGCTCTTGTGAGAAGAAGAAGAAGACATAGTGTCTTATCAGTGTGCTATTTACCATTATATAAATTTTTCTTTAATTAACCCGAAGGTTCGTTTAGGCTCCCAACGATGTAAGTGATATCCTATGTTCTATTCAGTGCTCAAACACTTAGTCCCCAACAACGGTGCGAATGATGAGTGGCAAGATACCCCTACACTCAACCATACGAATACGAGCATAGCACGCGCGATCCAGTCGAACTCTGCAGACTAAGTGCCTACATGCCCATGGAACACTTAGGGTTAATCATTCGTTATCTTCCCAGACTTACTTGTAGTTGTCACGGTGTATGGTTAAGTAAGTCTGAGGTATATGATTTTTATAGCTTTTTATGTTTTTGTCTCCTATGCTAACAAGGTGAAGGGTTGAGAAACTAATTACTAACTCTAACTAATGAACTAAGTCTAAATTACCTAGCATCAGCATCCGTTCCCACTTACCGTACACATTCTGAACCAATGCAACCGTGGCTACCAAACGCTAGTCGTTGCTAGGATCACCACGCGTAA
>MNCI01027688.1:1018875-1076595 GCA_015680685.1 Gnetum montanum
GCATGAGGTTGCTCTTTGGAATGTATTCCCACACCCTGTGAAGGATTATGTGTCAAGATGTTTTCCTTCAACATCTGCATTTGACATTGTTCTTCTTCCTATTTAACCATCAATATGTTCAGATGTTGATCATGTACTTAATCTCATTTAATTAATAAAATTCTCTTTTTGGGGTCTGACACCCTGCCCCCACCCCCCACACCCAAATTGCCACAGCAAGAATGAGCTCTCATCATCTCTGTATTGAGACAAGTTGTTAGATCAATTTACCAAGAAAAACATACTTGCAAACTGTGTAAACAAAGCATAGAGGATAAACAACATACAATTTTATTTTGTCCATCTTTTGCTCATAGTCAAATGAAATATAATATTAATTGTAATTTGCTGATTATTTTCTTTTAGATTGACCCTTTAGGGCATTACATCAATAATGTTTTCACCTTCCTCACCTTTATAAGAAAAATGGGGCAAAGACTTCGTAAAAAATTTCCCATGTCTATATAGCATAGGCACTTATATCTAAGGTGTGAGGTAATGGGTTTGATAGGTACCTTCAGCTTTCTAAGTGTGTCAGAGGCTATACATGGTTTGCTCATATCATATGCCTTCTATTGAGACGTACTGGCTTCAAAGTTACCACCCCACATGCAGCCTGTTGACATTGTTCAAAGCACATTGCACCTGAAATTCTCTCGTGTAAAAAGAATGAAAACAAATCAACAAAAAAAAAAAAAGACACCAGTACTGGTACTCTGGCTGGAGGCGGACTGGAGCACAAACTGGCGCAAGCATTTTCCTTGGCGCGTCTTGTATTTCATGGTGTAACGGCTTCGGAGACTCCGCAGCATCATTGCTGCAGCAGCAGCAGCAGCAGCAGTAGTCCGCCATGAAAGGAAGCAGTAGAGGTAAACGACGCCTTCCTCTTTCTCTTGATGCCGATTTAGATCAAGGCCAATGCCAAGGTACGTACGTGTTTTCCAAAGCTAAATTCAAACAAAAATGCCGTTTCTTTTACGGCCAACAGTTTGAGACTTACAGGACTGTCTGTGCATTGCCAGAAAACGATGAATTTGCAGAGGCGAAGACGAGTAAGAAAGCCTTGGTGGTTCAGGATGAGTCTGAGGATTTAAAAGTGCCCTCTTTTGAGGGGCCCTATCCAGAGTTTGGGCGGCCAAGTCGTTTGGAGTGCAAGGACGTGCGAGATCGCCTTCTTCAATTGCATGGATTTCCCAAAGAATTTGAACGCTTCAGACAAAAATTTTACGGCCAAGGAGCGAACGAGCAAGCAGAAGCAGAAGTAGGTGTTTCTTATCAAGTTCATGAGTGCGTGCTGGATTCTCTCGTCTGCACAATGTTGTCGCAGAACACAAGCGAGGACAAAGCCAGGCGCGCATTTGCGTCGTTGAAGGCTCGCTTCCCTACATGGGACCAGGTTAGGGTTTTTCTTTTGCTTTGAATTTTGCTCGTTTCCTTTTCGATTCCACTTCTGCAGATTGTTATTTTGTTTGTTTACAGGTACACAGCGCCGATCCCAGGGATGTGGAGGATCGTATTAGATTTTGTGGCTTGGCGGAAATGAAGGTTTCCAGAATCAGGAAGATTTTGCAGACATTGCTGGAGGAGCGGGGAAAAATTTGTCTCGAGTACCTGTGCGAGTGGCCTGTTGATAAAATAAAGGCCGAGCTACGCCGCTTCAAAGGCGTTGGTCCTAAAACGGTTAGTTTTCTTGTCTTACGGCTGCGTTTCTTGCAGTAACCTTTTAAAAGCTATGAATTTTACAGGAACATTTTCATCATCATTTAATTAGGCTAGCAAGGATTGTCTAGTTTTGGTTTGAGAGGATTCTTGTGCTGTATTAAGTAACGATTTTTCTTTGACCTAGAGTAAAGGTGCAGAGTGATGTCTGGATAAAATAATACATTCGTTCTGCCGTTTTTCCAATTTGAATATGTTATAATGTAAATAGATTGTGTCCCAAATAATTAATGGTTTGCGTTTATGTAAACATCTTATGGAAAGAAACGGGTCACAATTGTGTTTATTCGAAAAAAAATCAAAGTAATGGTATATATTTGCTGCAAATGGGGTTTGTTATTTTTATCATTGGATGTGATTGTAACTTATAACAGTCTGACAGGTTGCATGCCTTTTGATGTTTCACCTAAAGCAAGATGATTTTCCTGTGGATACCCATGTGAGTATGTATTTGCAGGCACTCTGCAAACAGTTATAATTATATAACATGTTTGTTGCATCAGAAGATTCCTTTTCTCTAATGTGGCAACTCAACTCTGATTCTTGTAATTTCTTCTTAACAGGTATTTCACATGGCAAGATCCCTTGGTTGGGTACCTATGGAGGCAGATAGGCAGAAAGCCTATTTACATCTAAATAGCCGGGTTCCCAATCAGCTTAAATTTGATCTCAACTGTCTTCTTGTTACCCATGGGAAATGTTGTCCAAGGTGTTCAAAAAAGGTGGCATGCACAAAGGACATTTCTCAAGTTTCATGCCCTCTGTTATCCCTTTTACAACAATGACTGTATTGCTATGTTCTGTTTCTGTGATAGGGGCTGGTACATGGACATTCTTTAGAACAGGTAAAAGAGATAGATTTTGCTAACCAAAAAATTTAGATTGGAATTTACACAGAATCCAGGAAATCCTTGGAGTTTTTAATATAACATGATCAAGGATTCATGGGATATGTACCGTTGCAAGTTATTTCCAAATGCTGTACATGAGATGCTTTCTAAAGTAGGTTCTTAGATATGGGTATATATTTCTGGCCTTGAGGAGATAAATATGAGGATGACTTCAAAAGGAAGGAACCAGGAGAATGATATGAAAAACTCTTCAAAGAAGAAATTTGCAAGACAACATCATAATCACCAAACGTTAGGAGGCCCATTAAGATAAATTATAATATCATATTTGGGGAACATTAGCCTCTAAATTTTCAGGATGGGTACTTGTTGAAGGTTATGGCACATTAGTCTCCCTTCATAATTTGTAGAAAGAATTTGTTTATATAACACATCAAAATTACAATTTTTTTTAACAAACCAACAATTAACGGCTGACGTAGTGGTTGGGATATTTAAAATATTAAACCCATGGTTAGATATTATTGAAGTGTTCCTTGCTCATATGTAAGATTCCTTCTTGTTCAATGATAATATTCTTTTCAATTTCTAGATGGGCTAAATATCTATGGAATATTTTTTATAGGATAAAGTTCTTAGCTTCTGGATATATATATATATATATTGTTTCTCATGATTTTCATATTTTACATTTCCTGTTTAAAGTAAACAAGGCGTTCCTAGGACTTGCAATGTATTGAAACTCAACTCTTTGAGTAATTTGTACTTACGGTCACATTTTAGGCCAAGTTTAAAAGGAGATTATGTTCACATGTTCACTTTCTATAGTAAAATTGTATATTATGGGCTACAAATCATAATTTTAGGCTACTTGACATTAAGCAAATCAAAAATTTTATATTTTACAAAAGAAGCTATACGTATAACTAAATATTTTTTAGTATATTTTTCTTGTGAACCATAAGCATTAAAATCTATTGAAATTTGTTTTCCTAATTTTAACCTTGGCAAGCAAGTTCTTTTTCTCTTCCTAGAGAGACCTATAATTGGTTTTGAGGGAATCATAATTGGCTTTGAGACTTGTAATTTCTTATATTTATATATATTCATGGTATGTAATATATTGCTTTATCATTAAATATTGCAAACTTTATATTTATCAAGGGAATAAATATGCCAACATTAAGCCATTCATGTATCAAAGGACAATTCACAAATGATGGATACAACTTATTAGTTTTGTTTCTAATTACACGGTTTGGTTTCTAATTGCTTAAAATTAGAGTTCAATTTTAAACTAGTCATAGGTCACTCATGGTCAAAAAACTTAAAAACTATGATAAACAAACATTTTTTTAAAAAATAAGAAAGCTAAGAATTTTATCATGTATCAAAAATTTTCAAGAGGCATTTACCCTATTTATAAATTCAAAGGAATTTTACATATGAACAAGGGAGACTTTAATTGTATCTAACCATTGATTTAAACTTTTAAGGATCCCAATAATTATGACAACATCAACTCTTATCTTGGTAAGAGAAATCTATAATTCAATAATGCTATAAATAAATTTTATCTTCTATAAATGATGAGTACAAACTATAAATGTAGAAAAAATTTTGAAAAGGTAAAAATTCATATTTATCATTAAACCCTCAACCTTCTATAGCAAAGGGTTACATATATAATCTTAGGAGTTAACAATGACAACTGACAATGATCCAAGATAATGAAAAAGATGATAATGCATAAGGCAAAAGGAGCTCTAGGTTAAGCACAATTGATGAGCAATTAGTATACCCTATGCCCAACCATACAAATTACAAGCATGTACTAGTGATCAGGTCGAATTTCGCAGACTTTGCTCCTAAGTTTGCCCATATTTGTAAACTATGAATCAAGGGGTCATGTGATCGTTGTCTTCCTAACTCATACTTGTGTTATCTATGTGTATGGTTAAATGAGTTAAGGCTTATGATATCTATTTTTGTTGGTATTTTTAGTATTTTTATCCTAAGTGCATGGTGAAATAAATGAAGGTTTAATGATTGACTACTTAACTGCTCATCTATTCTAGTGGCTAACTATCCTAGCATAGGTGGTCATTCCCACTTACCATACACATCCCGAACTAGTGTTAACACTACTAGGTTACCAAGTGGCAATTAGTAGGTGTACCAAATGGCAATTACTGGGCATACCAAATGGCCACTACTAGGATTACGAAATGTTATACATTATGCTCAAAGTGGGCATACTCGTGTGTTCATGGTTGATGAGCGACGAGGTACCCCTACGCTCAACCATACAAATACGAGCGTTACGCGCGATCCAGTCGAACTCCAAGGACTAAGTGCTTATGCACCTTCATAGAACAAGGATGGGTTAGGCAATCGTTGTCTTCCCAAGCTTACTCGTATGGCACGATTGTATGGTTAAGTAAACTTGAGGTATATGATTTTTATGCTTTTTATGTTTATGTCCTAGTGCTAAAAGGGAGAAGTGAAATAATTAACTAATTTAATTTAACTAATCCACTAGGTTCTAACTAGTCATAACACCAGCATCCGTTCCCACTCTCCGTACACATCTTGAACTAGTGTAACACTACTAGGATTACCAAACGCTAGTCGTCACTGGGTTACCAAGTGTTCCACGTATGCTCGAAGTGGTCGTACTGAGTGTGCTTACTTATTAAAATTAACGAATCAATAAAAGCGACATCAATTAACTAACGACAGCATTAAATAACTATAAATAACATTAAATGCAATAAATAAGCTATTCTGAATGCTGCAAGGTTTATCACAAAGTTCGTCTTTATTTNGGATGTCCGATATCCTTGGTAGGCTCTGATATCACAAACCCAATATCGTAGTTCATCATACCCCCACAACTGAATGAAAACTTGTCCTTGAGTTCCTTATAAAATATTGGGAAGGTATGGGATTATTGACCGTACAACAATCTGACAGTGACATGGAATGATACACTCAAAGTGCCCAATGAACGGATCGACAAACATATTACAACATTGGTGTTCATACCCATTGTGGTGAACACCGTACATAGATGGCATCCAGACCTTTATTTGATAGCTTGGAGAGAGAGAGAAAAAAAAATGAGGTGCATTGCCAATGTGCACACCGTTGTTCATCTATGGCCATATGATGCGTGTTCTTTGCATAATTTCTTCAAGTCCAGTCCATCTTGAGTGCTCCCTTCTATCCCAGTCCATTGTTCATGTGATCACCATCTACACACACAACACAGTCACGAATTAGCAAGGATAGAAAAGATATAATGTCATTGATACCTTGCCTCACTATAAAGCACATTGGCGAGGTTGTGGGTATGGTAGATACTGGGTTAGAGGCTTATCACTAGTGACTACCTAAGGTGTAGGGGTGAGATAAGTAATGGAATGGAAAATTTTGTGACAGGGCCCCCACGACTAATAGCAAACCTCCGGTAGCGATAAGATGGAAAATGAAAGAATAAGGAAGAATAGAAAAATAACGGTGAAGCCAATAAAACAAAATTGGATGTCATGGATGGGTTGAAATGGGAAATGGTTGATTGCAAGAAATGCTTAAGGAAAAGAACTTAACAATTGCACCAAAAAGAAATGTCAGTGGGTCCTCCCCAAAGCAGGCTAATGCCCTTTATGCCCTGACATATCCACAAACCAAAGAGTCCATAAGCTCTAGGAATGTCATATGGAAACAATGGTTAAGGACTTACCCACAAGAGTTTACTAAAGAATAATAATGCAGCAACCAAGATATAAACTAATCATAAAATCAGTAATGAATACGGAAAGAAATTTGGAAGAGAAGAGAATGAAATGGAATCCCAAGATCAAGGTTGTGTAAAGTCCCTTGTGTATTATGTGGTTAAGGTGACTTAATAGAATTCATTCCAAATCCAGATCAAAACTAACCACATCCAGTGATCCCGCATCAACACACTTGACCAACCCAGCCTCCTAAAGTAACAAGAATGCATCCACAAAGCCATCGCCATTCCAACAAGAGAAAGATAGAGAAGCAAGAAGCGAGAAAGGGCCTTAGTTAGAGGGAACCTTTAGGCATGGGTAACATGTCTTTCTAGTGCCATAACCAGTTTTTGTGGCCCATGTTTCTTATTATGTCTAAGGGGTGTGCTTTGAATTCTCACTAGTTTTTTTTCTCTCTCTTTTTCTTTTTTCGTGAGAACCACACCATTCAAAGACTTATTTGATTTAGTCAACTTCTTGATATTGGTAAATAGTGGAATGGCGAAAAACTTATGAAAAAAATCCAAGTACCTAAGAGAGTAGCCAGCACAAATGCATCGAATCCCCTGGAGGTCACACCCTTTTCCATCCATTTGAATCTTTTCTTGGTTCGAAGAGTACTAAGCCAACAATTCATTACTGAATTTTCTTAGAAAAAGGGATAGTACATTTCCAAAACAAGGAAGACCATAGAGTTGCACGAATGAGTGGATGACGTGGACTCATTGCCTATTTTATCAAAAGAAACCATATCTTATTATCAACATTAAAAGTCAAAGGTAAAAGCCAAACATTAGCAATCAACACCATTATAGTACAATCCACCATCATGAGCACTTATTATGTGATGAGTAAGAATAAATCAAACAAAGAAATAGTAAAAATGTTAATGATGGTGTAAAATAAAAACAAGTAAAGATGAAAAATATGTAAAACAAAAATGTGCAAAACAAAAATACAAAAGGAACTGAGGGCTTAGAATGGTTAGCATTGGTGGCCATCTCCCCCACAACTAAGTTGGAAGGAGGCGATCCGAAATAAGGATCAGGGTTGTCCACCAACAAAGGTAGTATTAGTACTGGCCATTTTAGGTTCATGGAAAGGTTTAGTTTGCTAGATGTTGACCAATAATTTCTTATTTGGGCTTTCAGGTTTATAAATCATCATGGCTCCTGAAGAAAAAGTTTCATGAATGATATAAGGTCCTTCCCACAGTGTTTGAAATTTAGTTCGTTGTGGCACATGTGTGGGATTCCAATAAAGAACCTTATCTCTTGGTTGGTATTTGACTTTCCTAATCCTTAGGTCATGATGTTGTTTATTAAAGGCCTTGTGTAGTTCATTGGATGATAGGGCAGCTAATCAATTTTCATGTAGCAAGTTAAGGTTCATCAAACGATCTTTCTGTGCTAGATTGAGGTCAAGGTTGAGGTCACATGCTGTAGATAGTGTACAGAGCTCAGCTTGGATAGGAAGTGTTGGAAGTTTACCGTACACTAACTAATAGGGAGAGTAGCCTATAAAGAGTTTCCATGTGGAGCGGTATGCCCAAAGAGCATCATTAAATTTGGTACTCCAATCTCGCCTATATTTGCTAATGGTCCATGTCAGTATTTTTGTGATCTCCCTATTGGTGACTTTGGCTTGACCATTCGCTTGAGGATGATATGGTGTAGTCAGTTTGTGCTCAACTTCTAAGCATTGCATTAACTTTCAAAAAGTTGTACCTATAAAATGTGTACCATTGTTAGAAATAAGTGCACGAGGCATGCCAAACCTGTTTACGATTTATTGTTGAACAAATCGTGCAGCAATAGATGATGTACAATTCGTAACAACAGCTGCTTCTGTCCACTTTGTAAAATAGTCAACAGCAACAACAATATAGGCTTTTCCATTGGACATTGGTGTAATAGGCCCCATAAAATCAAGTCCCCATATGTCAAAGGGTTCTAAGGGTTGAATCCATTGTTGTGGACCCTCTAATCTAGTAGTCATTTCCCCATCACGTTGGCAACACTCACAAGATTGGACGAAATGGTGAGTGTCCTGAAACAATGTAGGCCAATAATATCTTGCAAGTAAGATTTTAATCGTTCTTTGTCTCCCAGCGTAATGACCCCCACAAGGGCCCTCATGAGCATCTTGGAGAACTCACAATTGATCTACATCGGGAACACACCATCGAACCAAGCCATCAAAACATACTTTATAAAGTTGTCTGTTAATTTTTAGGAAACATTTGGCTCGATGAAGAAACTATTGTTTCTTTTTAACGTCTAACCCTTGTGGTGTTTCATGTGTAAGAAAATAAGTGAGAATGCTACTATACCAATTTGTATCGGTGGGTAAGTGATTGTTTATCACACCTACAAAGAGGAGTTCATCAAGGAAATAGTTAGAAATTGGATATTCATCCTCTTTGTTGTCCCATCACAACCAAGATAAATGATCAGCAACAACATTCTTAATGCCTTTACGATCTATCATCGCAAGATCAAACTCTTGTAAGATCACGAGCCATCGTATGATGCGAGGGCTCACCATTGGTTTATTCATTAGGAACCATATTGCACTATGATCCGTATCTACGAATATCTTATAGCCCAATACATAGTACCTAAATTTTTCTAGTGCAAACACCACAACTATTAATTCCTTTTTTGTTGTGGTGTAATTGAGTTATGCACCAACAATACTTCGACTTGCACAGTGAATGTAATAGGGTCGTTTCTGATCATCTAACTGTGAAGTACGGCTCCTAAAGTAAAGTTGGATGCATCAGTCATTATGTAGAATGGTATGGACTAGTTAGGAGCTTGTAGAATGGGTGTTTCTATGAGCTTTTATTTTAAGATTTGGAAGGCTAGCTCACATTCCTTGGTCCATTCAAAAGGTACGTCCTTCTTCGTTAGTTCTACCAAAGGTTTTGCAATCCTTGAAAAGTTCTTAATGAAGCGTCTATAATAGCTAGTATGTCCAAGGAATGATTGAATATCTTTTACAGTTTTAGGTTGATAAGTGATTCCTTAGATGACTTTAATCTTGTGAAATCTACCTCTATCCTTGTTTGTGAAATCTTGTGCCCTAATACAATGCCTTCTTGGACTATTAAATGGATTTTTTGCCAATTGAGCCTTAAGTTGGTTTCAACACATCATTTCAATACTTGTTCTAATCGGTCCAATGCTTGTTCAAAGTCTACTCCATAGGTGGAGAAATCATCCATGAAAACCTCCACACCATTCCCTATTTACTGTTGCAAGATACTTAGAACCAAATGTTGAAATGTTGTTGGAGCATTGCACAAGCCAAACGGCATCTACCCATATGCAAAAGTTCCCCAAGGACTTGTGAATATGGTCTTAGCTTGGTCTTCTAGTGCTATTTGAATTTGATTGTATCCATTGTAACCATCCAGAAAACTATAGTAGCAATGCCTTGCAATGGTGTCTAAGACTTGGTCGACAAATGGCAATGGGAAGTGGCCTTTGAATGTTACCATGTTCAGTAGTCTAAAGTCTATACACACCCTTCATTTACCTTCCTTTTTAGGCACAATGACTAAGGGACTAACTCATTCACTATCAGTAATGGGATAGATGAACCCAACTTTCAGAAGCAATTCAATTTCTTCTTTAACCACTTGCTTAGGCTTTAGGTTCAGTCGTCTCTATAGTTGTCGTTAAGGCTTCATGGAGGGGTCAGTGTAAATTCTATGTTGGCATATCCTAGGATCTATTCCAGTTAATTCGGGATATGACTAAGCAAAGGCTTTTAACCATTTTTTTACCATTTTCAGCAGTCTTTCTTTCTGTTGAGGAGCGAGCTTAGCATTAATGATTATCGATTTCCCATTCTTGAGAAATGTATACTCCATACAGGTGGGTAACAATTTTAACTCAAGGGGCTCTTGCTTGAACTCATCAAGGATTTCCAACTTTCCCAATTGATATTTTCAATGTCAGAAATTGGAAGTTGACGATGGACTTGCTCTAATGTGTCTATGCTATTGATGTAGGCGCAAGTCAAGCTCTCAGTTGGTTCCATAAATATAGTTAAGTTGCTCTCTTGGTTAGCTATCAACCACTGGATGCCTTCCTATCTTGTGGCTACTACATATCGGCATCTTTGTATGTTAGTTATTTTTGCACACTGGTTGCATGCAGGCAATGTTAAATGTTGTACAAACTAGGCCTTCTGCACGTAATTGCACCTTGTGTCACTGTATCCGATGCATGGAACTTTCTTCTTCTCGATCTTTCCAAACATATTTTCCTTTGATATTTCTAGGAAAAGATCATGTATTCATAGGTGTGCATCAATTGTGCTTAGCCATGCTCTTTCCATAATGATTGGGAAGTCCCCATTGCAGTTGTTGACTTGAATCACTAGGAAATCGGCTAGATATGACCATCCAGAAATAGTGGTGACAATGCCCTCCACTAGTTCTAATGGGACAATGATGGACTGGTCAGCCAGCTCTAAACAAATGTTACTCTTTTTTAATGGAGGAAGGTTCTAGGATTTGTACTTTTCTTGAGAGATTAAGTTGACCCCAAGACCTAAATCCGAAAGAGCTTTGCATAGCTCATTCCCAACGATTTGTAAATATATAAGAGAACTCCTAAGATCAGAGAATTTTCTAGGAAGATGACTAGCTTTAATCCAGTCAGTAATGGCATAAGTCAACATGGCCATGTGCATTAAGTGTGGTCTTTGATTTGAAGAAAGCTCTGAAGATTCGAATGATGGCAAGGCATTTGGAGGATTAGCCGCTTGTGGTTGTAAGGACTTAGTTGGACTGTTGGTTCTAAAGAAATGTCTCTTCTTTGTGTGGTTGTCTGAATTAATAGTAGGTTGAGGGTTGACAACTCTTGTAGCATTGTGTTATTGCAGCTAGGCAGGAAGCTCACCTTGCATAGCTAGAGCAGGTGGTAATGGAACTAAGGGTAGAAGAGGTGCGGTCGGATGAGAAGGATAGTATGTTTGTGGAACATCTCTCCTAGGAGAAGGGGTTATATAGTACTCATGGACTTGGTAGTGAGGCTGAAGAGTGACATGACTAGTAGAATCACATGGAGAGATTGGCTGCTGCACGTAGTACCCATATGCGTCAGGTTGGCGGTAAGGGTACTATTGACGTGGTGGTGGAATTCCCCATGATTGTGGGTGTTTCCGCTGTTGATACTATTCATTTGATTGTGGTGGAGTTCCACTTGGATAATACGTCAAGGGTTGGTGGAACTACCTTGGGTTACCTTAAGGATAAGATAACCTTCAGGGTGTTTTTTGTCTATTTAATCGGGGGTTTAGTGCATACACCATAGACTCTTGTAGATGTGAGATTACTGGGTAACATCCTTTAGGATGGTTATATTGGCATATCTCACATCCATCATCATTGTCTGTATCTGAATCCACAACCTCTTTAATGATGGAAACTTTGCCCTTACCTTTGTTACGTGCATATTCATTTTCTTTCCTTTTTCTCCCTTCTTGGTCACTACCTTGCTCTCTAGACTCCTCTACTATTTTCAGAATGGTTTGAAATTTATTATCTAGGGAGTTGCCACATTTGATCTACCTTTGTTGATATATCTTATATGAACTTTTGAATGGGCAAATTCTTCCTATTTACCTTCTCTTTAAGTGGTGACTCTTCTTCTTCCTCACAAAATCTAATTTCCTTCTTTCGAAGGGACGGGCCTCTATTGGATTCCTCTACACTTTCTCTTTTCCTTAACTCACCTTCCTCCTTAGCAACTTACTCCAACAATCTTTGTATTTGATGGGCTCTGAGATCAGATAGCCTTCCTTGGGCATAAGTCCCAAGTGTTCTTCGCATTTCATACCTAAGCCCATCTATGAGATGGCGTAGTTGTTCCCTCTGTGAGTAGCCATGGCTAGGGCAACAATGTAATAATACATAATATCAACCCATGGCGACATCCAAGGGTTCGTGTCCTCCTTGTTTCCATCCTTGGATTTGCTTTTGTAGGTTGGACACTCGAGAGTACGTTTGATACTTATTGTTGAATAACTCTAACATGGTACTCCATCGATGGATGGATTCCAGTTCTAAGAACCGGTACCAAATTTTCGCTTCTTTGATCAATTTCCATGGAAACAACTTTAGTTTTTGCCACTCATTTTCTATATTTTTCAAGGTACATGCGTCATAGAATGCTAGTAGATGATTTTGAGGATCAACGGTGTATCCCCTTTCAAATTGTGGGATATTGTTCATGTCTAATCTTTTGATCCTACTGTCCTTTTGGTGCCTTGTTGGGACCTTAACGGCCTCAATTATATCTAGCATACTTTGGGTAGCGAGTAGGGGTTCATCGTGATCGTATTCTCTATGGTGTCTATGATGCCTATGTTATTCCCTACTCTCCCTCTTTTCATGATGTGTTTCTCTAGCATGCCCTCGTCCCCTTTCTTGACTATTTTGTCTATGATCTCTATTTCTCTTACCATTGTCCTCATGATCTTTCTCTTTGCGACTATGTCCAAATCCTAAAGGAGAGAAGGAAGAAGATGATGAAGGTGAAGAGGAAGGAGGGCCATCACCATGACGGTGCTTTCTACCCTCTCTTTAGTGGTCATGGCCTCGGTCGTAGTTACGATCAAAATGTCCATCTTTATCATGCGTTTGTATTTTTTTTTCAAACCCTTTGTGTCTGTGGGTAGCAAAACCTGGGTTATGGATGGTTGAGTGAAGGTTCTGATACACAACCCCTTGACCGAAGTCAACGGGAGGAACATCATTTTGTGGAAAATCTCCTAAGGTAGGTTCATCACCCTCATTTTCACTTAGGACATACGAAACGTCCTGAGACCACTTTCCCTTCATAGATTTATAATGTCTCTCTTGTTGCAGGTCCCTTTGATGTTGTGCATCCATAGGTTGATAATCCCTTGAATCTTGTTCATGCACAACGTATTTCGATTGTAGGTGCTTCATACCAATTCATGTGAGAGCACGAAGAAGCATGCTTGGGATTGAGTGATTGGGTGGTAACACTATGTTACCCTCTAAATCACACCATGGCAACTGCTCATCCTAGTGGAGGATAAAGGTAAAGTCTGGTACATACTCATCGGGATGAGCGTACACCAAGCGAAACTATTGGGGCACTGGCAGATCATCATGTGTATTATGCCTCTAACTATTCATTGTGTTAGACCTAGGTGGTGAAGCACTTTCATAGGAAGAAGGAGACATGATTAATTATTCAGTGTGCAATGTATTATTATATTATTTTTTGGCTAACTAACCCTAAGGGTTTGTTCCAATGATGGAAATATTCCTAAGTTCTAATTAGCGTACCAACAACAAAGTCCCCAGCAACGGCACCAATGATGAGTGGCGAGGTACCCCTACGCTCAACCATGTGAATGTGAGTGTTACACATGATTCGATCAAACTCCAAGGATGAAGTGCTTATGCGCCTTCACAAAACAAGGATGGGTTAGGTGATCGTTGTCTTCCCAAGCTTACTCGTATGGCACGATTGTATGGTTAAGTAATCTTGAGGTATATGATTTTTATGCTTTTTATGTTTATGTCCTGGTGCTAAAAGGGAGAAGTGAAATAATTAAGTAACTAATTTAATTTAACTAATCCACTAGGTTCTAACTAGTCCTAACACCAGCATCCATTCCCACTGTCCTTACACATCCTGAACTAATGTAACACTACTAGGATTACCAAACACTAGTCGTCATTGGGTTACCAGGTGTTCCACGTATGCTCGAAGTGGTCATACTGAGTGTGCTTACTTGTGAAAATTAACGAATCAATAAAAGAAACATCAATTAACTAATGAAAGCATTAAATAACTATAAATAACGTTAAATGCAATAAATAAGCTATTCTAAATGCTACAAGGTTTATCACAAAGTTTGTCTTTATTTCCGGACACAAGGTGTGCTCAGGTACACAATGCTCAAATAAAGATCCGTTCCCTTTATGACTCCTACTGTAGGCACTCAGAAATAATTCTAACTCTAAAAAGGGAAAACTGCAAGAGTTCGGGTAAGGGACTAAGAAAACTAATGCCAAAACCAAGTGTACCTGCCTCTTATTTATAGGCAATGAGATAGGTTCCGATATCGAATGTCCAATATCGCTTGGTAGGCTCTGATATCGTAGACCTAATATCATGGATCCAATATCACAGTTCATCAATGGTTAAATGCATTAATTCATTAAGACAAAGAATGTAAAGTGCATTAAAAAATAATGTGCAAATAAGAAAAATCAAACTTTCCAAGTGCTACAATGAATGTCAGAAATCTCATTTTTATTGCCATTCACTCCAAAGTATCCAAGTACATGACACTCAAATAAAGAGTCATACAATCTCTTTAATTCATATTATGGAGAGTCAGAGGAAAATATTCCAACTGTAGGAAAAGCAAACTGCAAGAGCTTTGCTACACTATGGATTTAACATACCATAAATATACTTGGTGCACACATTTATATAAGCTTCACCTACGTTCGCGTTGACGCATCCACATCGATGCATGTCACCATGCGTTAATGAGGATGCATCAACGAGGCTGCGTTGACACATGTCCATTGATGCAACTCATTATGATGATGCTCATCATACCTCCATGATTGATTAAATATTTGTCAATGAGTGGACAAAAGTAGGATCGAGCTTCTTACAAAATTTGGGGAAGTATGGAATTTATTAACTAAAAAATAGATAGACAAATAGATTGATCAATTCTAAGTACCAAACTGTACAAAATTATAAGATTTATGTCCATGACAACAAAATTGGACACTTTTACAAAATTTCAATAGGTACCCTTGAATTATCAAATATAAGGCAAATTCTCAAATAGTGCTTGGAGGTGGAGGCTCTTGTGGCACTAAAGGGCCTTCGTCTAGTTCTAGCGCTCATGGCAATGGAGGTGGTTGAGGCTAACCTACTACTACTAGTGGAAGCTTGAAAGCATCTAGTAATGCTTTCATCTTGTCTTCCTTGCCTCGCAGGTCATATGCAATTCATGAAACTTCACCAATGTGAGCTAGCACAAGGATATTCCATGGGCACGGCATTGCAGGGAACATCTTCTTAGCATTGACAACCTAGCTTGAAAATTATTTACATTCAATGTTAAACATCTTCATTAGGTTCTACAACTCATGGTAGTCATTTATCTATCTAGCAAGGTTCTCAGCAATAGATCGTTGGTCAATGAATCTGCTCCTAAGGACTTCAAGCTCTGTGTTGGTTATTTTCAACTATTACTTGGTCTTTTGTAATGCTTAAATTCCACATTGTATAAGAGGTAGGAACTACCCACTTGATTCTCTAATTTGGTTCTTGGCCTCCCTGCTATTAGCATAGTCAAGTTTACATAACAAAGGTTGGTATGCTTCATGTACTCCATCATCTCCTCGATTTGCAACTCCTTTAGATAGATTTCTATCTTGTTTTATGCATTTAGACCATCAAAGATTGGCTACCACACATTGCCTCTTTGCTAGAGTTGCTGGAGGGCCTCGTTCATCTTTGTCTTGGCCAATTGAATTTCCTTCTCATTTATCTCCTTAAGAAGTCCAACCTAGTCCCTATAATGATTTTTGACCTATTCAAACCTCAAGACCTTATTTTTCCAGGTGGCTATCTTGATGGTCATTTTCTGATAAAGTGCATGGACTTTCTTCATTGAGAGATTTCCTTTCTCTACTGCTAACCTCCTCAGATTAAGATTTAGCTTAGCTAGCTTCTCTTGCTGTTGTCAAACAAATTCAACCATCTGGTATTTTCTTTGTTCAATATTTCATAGGTGATGAATGTCTTTGCTGAGAACCAAATTTTCCTTACAAACCTGTGATAGATCCTTATCATTGCTGAATGTCATGGCTTCCAATAAGAATGCATCAGAGACCGTATCCTCCTTTACATTCTCAACCTTCCTTATTCTATGTTGAAGCTGTTGGAAAGCTTCATCCCTTGTGAGCTCTAAGTTAAGAATGGTAAGGTCAAATAGACACGCCTGCAATTTCACAACCTTGGTAGCCAGTCGTTGGTTCTTTGTGGTGGTTACCTTTAGTTGGACATTGGTGATTAGGAGTTTATCCTTCATCTTTAATAGCTTTGACTAGGTTTTAGTAATCTCATTTGGGAGATCAAAGATCTCTGGAAGCAGTTACTTGGATCCCACCAATCATTCCAACACTTCCTCATGTTGGGCTATGCTCAACCAACCATTTCCTACTCTTACAAATTTTTGGATATCCACCATTCCAATAATGTCTGGGACACATGATATCTGAGCATTTAGGACTTTAGCTACCCTATTAGCCACCACCTTATTTGATATTTCTTGTCCTTAGTGCTGCATCACTAGGATAGTCACCTCCTTACCTTCCTCCAGGTGCACTAAGAAAGTTATGATTTTTCCAGAAATTTTAGGAAACTCTTGTTCATGGATGGACACCATAACCTTCTAAGTGATAGGATTTGGTCTTGCAAGTGTCTAATATCTTTGGGTAAAAAATAGCAGGGTAGTTTTTTCTAGCCAACTACTAGTCCTTATGACTTCATTTGGATGGATAAGTGCTAGATGGTAAATTAATGACTCCCCACCATCTGCTAAACCCCATTTTTATTGCAACTACTGCTCATGGAATTTTCAAAGCCTTCCTGCAACTATAAGCATCTTTGGTATGGTTTCTTCTATAGGAGGTGGTGGTGGTGGTGGTGGTGGCATCTCTTTCTCTTCCAACTTTTCTATTGTCTTATTTTTCATCATCTCCTGCCAAGATGTGATAGGGGCATGATGAACCATGTCATTGACATAGCATGCTATGCCTCTCATTTTACAAATTTTTCTAATGAGCCATGGAAAGGGGAGTGTTTTCCTTCCTCTTTCATTTTCTTTGAAGCACTTTTCTATCTCTAGATAGATAAGATGTGGAAGGTTAATAGGGAACTTACTACTTGGATTAGTGCATGCATAGGTGAAGAAGGTCATGACCTTGCTTAGCCTCATTGTGGGATTCAAGTGATGGGCCACAATTTTAAAGTAAGCACACTCTAGCTTTGTGAGTGCACCATACTCCTTATGATCCAACCCATAGCAATGTTGGACTGACTCTTTCTTAACCTCTAGATCTATTTGGATCAATATCTTTGCTAATGTTTCCCTAGTGTTAGGAAAAATGAAGGCCACTACAATGGCCTCAACCAAGTAGGAGACTATGATATCTTTGATTTTGATAGATACATCTCCTTGTCAATTGTTTCAGAATAGGTAGGTCTCCCCCATGTACCATTTTCAACTGGAGGAGAGAATGGGCCACATTGAAGACCCCTATAGTTAAGTGCAAACTTCCTTTGGTGCCAAGTCCAAGAAGGATCCAAAGTTCAATTCTTACAAAATCAAACTTTGAACCTCCTTAGATTTTATTCATTCTAGGTAGGCCTTTGTTATGTGACTTTGAGATTAGGCCTTGGCCTAGGAGCTTCATCCTACCTAGATTGACCAATTTCTGTAGTGGGAATTTGCTGGATAGATTCCACTTCGAGCTTCTCTGGAAGATGTCCTATCACATGCATTATCTTAGCCTCTTGCTCTAAGGGCTATTGTGGTTGTTTCTAGTCCCTTCCTCCTCTTGGATGCTTTTTCCTTTGTGGGGAAGGTCCTCCTACTGGTGCTTCCCTCTTTGGTGCTATCTGTGATCTCAAACCTAACCCTGGATTAACGTTTTAGTTTATAACCCTTAGTTTCATTTAATACCTTTCTTATTGGATCAGGCTACACTTAGGCTTTTTTTTTTATCATGGTAGGTTTATTATTTTATTAATCATCTACTAGAGTTTTTTTATAAGATTTAACCCTATTTAGGATAAGTATTTTAATGGGTAAATCTTGGGAAGTTAGAAAACTTCTAAAAACTTTTTTGTCATAAACCAAAGGTTTGTGGCCCCCATGACATAAAGCTTACTACTGGTAGCTAGGGGATTGAAGAATGAGATAAATTGGATGAGTGGTCTAAAAGTTAGAGGTCTATAAGGTCTTTGGGCTTAAAAATGCAAAAGTTCCTCATCTATGTTGTAGAAAATGATGAAAAATGGCTATTTGTCACGTCTATTTATAGGATTTTTGTGTTGTGTCAATGAAAATGTGTTGATGGGGATGCATCAACACATCAAGCTACATCGACAAGAGTGTGTTGATGTAGCTATTTGAGTGATTTTTTCCAAATAAAAACTAAGAATTTTGGAAGAGTTAAAAGATGAACCAAGAGGCCAAAGAAAGCTAGAAAAGAATAGAAGGATGGAAAAATGTGGAAGAGGATATTAAATTTACTAGAAAAGAAGAGATGATTGGAGCTGGATGATATGTGAATGCCACAATAATGAAAAACGTGATGTTCTAAAGGGAAATGATGGGATCAACTGCAAAAATGACTAAGGGATAGGAAGTTTAACTGTAACAAGGCCAAGGAGTATGCAAGTAGGTCCTTCCTAGAGAAGGCTCATGCCATGAATGCCCTTGCATGCCCTCATACTAAGGAGTTCATAGGCACCAAGGATGATTAATGATCATAGCAAGTTAAAAATCAAATCCACACAAGATATCATTGAAGGATTAGGTGATACCATAATAGACATAGAAATTGACCATGAAAGAAGGCAATGAGATGGTCAATGACAAGATTGGAGGGATGGAAGAGAGAAAAATGGTAATAGATTCTTTCATCCTAGTCACATGAATTCCCTACAAAGTGTGTGATTAAGATGACTAGATATTATCACATCCTTGGTTAGAATCAAGTACATCCACATTCAATGACTTCACATTACCATAGCCTGATTGCTCAACCAACAAGAGTTCGTGACCATCTCCAAAGAATAATCACCACTCCAAGTAGAGAATAAAATAGAAGTAGAATGAAAGAAAGGGCCTTAGTTAGAGGGGTGCCTTCAGGCATGGGTGACATGTCTTTCTAGCCTCATAACCAGTGCTTGTAATCCATTATTGTGTCTAAGGGGTGTCCTTTGAATTTCCATGTTTTTTTTTCATGGAAACCACACGATGCAAAGACATGCTTCCTATTATGGTTGATAATAGGAGTGGTGAGAAACCAATGAAAATCTCATTGAAGCCACACCCTTGTCCATTCCACTTGGACCATTCCAAGTTTATTAAGTACCAAGATCATTGATTCATTTTAAGTTGTAAGTATAAAAGGACCTCGTGCTTCCAAGATGAAAAACTTCATAGAATTCAGTGGAATGGGTGGATGATGTGGACTCACTACATAATACCATTAGAAAATTAATGCTCCATTTATTGATGATATAATCCTAAGGTGAAATCTAGTCATTGCACAATCAATCCAAACATTAAATATATTATTAAATAAACTTACAATAGTAGTAGCAACTATGGTAAAGTGCAAGATTCCTAGTGAATAAATAAATAAGAAAATAACACATGAGGAAAGCATAAACAAGATAAAAAATCTAAAATAAGTTGCAAAATATTCAAGAAAATTGAAAAATGTATAAAAAATAGTTTTAAACAAAAAGTTGAAAAAGTAAGCATCCTTCATAGAAGTTTAACATGGGTGGCCATCTCCTTCACGACTAAGTTGGAAGGAGGAGATTTGAAAGATAGAATGTGCTTATCCATTGTTTAAGGTGTCCATGTTACTAGCTGTCCTTGATTCAAGGAAATGTTTTACTTGTTCAATGTTGACTAGTAGCCTCTTATTTGTGCTAGAAGGGTGGTAAATCATCATGGCCCCAAAATAAAAAGTGATGAGTATTAAAGTGTCTCATTGATGGGCCCCTATCAATGTGGCCCCATTTACATGGTGCTACCCCATCGATGGGGCCACATCAATTTGGTGTTTGCTACATCTACGAGACCCCATCAACACAACCCAATAATAAAAACTATAAATACAAGCTCATAGTTGTGTTTATGGGGGAGTCAAGTCATAGTTGTAACAAAGCTCTTACAGTTTTTACATTTGAAAGTTAAAATATTTTCTCAAGTGCCCACAATACGAGTCATTGAGTGTATGGATCTTTATTCAAGCACTATTGTACCTAAGAATGACAATGTGTGCAGCAATAAAGACGAGCTTCTTGACAAACCTTGTAGCATTCTGGATAGCTTAAATGTTTTATTCATGCATTTAATGTTTTTAGTTATTTATTCAATGTTCCTTAGTAATTAAGCTAATTAAGTAATTAAGTGAGATAAGCCAAATAGTGATTAAGTAAACACATAAGTACGATCGCTTTGAGCATGCATATGACGTTTGGTAATCCCAACAACACTTAACACTTGGTAACCTAGCAACATTATATGTATTCAGGATGTGTATGGCAAGTGGGACCAAATACTTATGTTAGGACTAGTTAAATAATAGTTAGCCAATTAGATTAAAGTAGACATTAAATTACTTTATTCCTTATCCTATTTATTTCAAGTACCAAAACCATAAAGCATAAAATGACAAAAATCATGTGCCTCAATTACGCTTAAACCACACCCTTGAGCTTCACAAGTGTGGTTGGGAAGACAATGAATGATTGTTAGGGTAAGGCTCACTTCCTAGAGGACTAGTGTATTGGAAGACAAAGAGTCTGCAAAATTTGACTGGATCATGCATGAATGCTTCATGATTCATATGGTTGAGCATAGGGGTATCTTTCATTACTCATCATTAGTGCCATTGTCACGGATTCTTTTTGTTTGAAATGTGCACTATCTAGGATTAGTAAGAATCATAAACATCATTGGACAAACCCCAAGGTCAACATCACTCTCACATGTAACATAATTATATAAGCACATTGATATTTTATTTTTTTGCAAAATGTCTTCTTCTCTCAGGGATGATGATGCTAAACCACCGGTCCCATAAGACTGAAAGGTGGTATATACTCATCCAAATGAGTATGTGCCTGATTTCACCTTCATCCTACATTAAAATGAACATTTGCAACAACATGACATGGAAGGTAACATTGTAATGCCTCTTGACCGATTTGTGCCTATGATACTGCTTCAAACTCTTAAGAAGTTAGGCATTCACAATCTTCAAGAGGAGTATGTTATGTATGATTACAACTACTGAGACTACCATCCCACTAAATCACAATGCCAGAGAGATCAACACAAGAGGAGCATTATGAGTTTGCAAAGGAAAAACAATTCACCAATCCCTTATTCCTACAAACGAAGATGATAATGAGAACCCTCTCTCTAAGGGCTCTCAACATGAAAATTATCCATCCCTCATTAGTAGTGATGAGGATGTGGCTTTGAATTTGCGGTCCACCATCAACAATGTAGGTTCAAGTAAAGATGGAAGTTAAGGAAGGGGCTTATAAAATTATCAAGATAATAAGAAAGCTGATGAACGTGGTCGTGACCATCAAAGGAGAGTTGGTAGATACCATGATGGTGGTAGTCCTCCTCCCTCTGCATCTTCTTCATCTACATCTTCTTCTTCTTCCTCTTCTGGTTCTAAAAAATGTTGCATAAGGAACAATCATGATGAAGGTGAGTAACAGGACAATAATATTGATCACCAGGCCCACAATAATTAAAGGGGTAACAAAGGACATCATCAACGACCATGAAATAGTGATGATGATGAGCCTTTTTTGGCAACTCGAAGCATGCTTAACATTGTAGAGGTAGTCAAGATCCCAACTAGGGATGTAAAAGATAGTTAGATCAAGTGCTTAGACATGAATAATATCCCAAGATTTGAGGGAGGATATAACTCTAATTCGCAAAATCATCTACAAGCCTTTCACGATGCCTGCTTCTTACAAAACATAGAGAATGACTAGCAAAAATTAAAGTCATTCCCCAAGACACTCATCAAAGAGGTAGAAAGCTAGTATCATTCTTTGCAACTAAAGTCCATTTGCAAATGGAGTACCATGCTAGAACTATTTAATGACAAATACCATACATACTCTAGAGTGTCTAATCTGAGAAGGTAAATCCAAGGTTGAAAACAGGGAACACATGAACCCTTGGATGCTGTCATGGGTAGATATTATTCTCTTCTACATTGATGCCCTAGCCATGGTTATTTTTAGAGGAAACAACTCTGCCACATCATAGATGGGCTTAGAGCAAAAACTAGAAGAACTCTTAGGGTTTACACCCAAGGGAAACTGTCTGAATTAAGAGCTCATTAGATATAAAGGTTGATAGAGTAGGTAGCAAAAGAAGAAGATGGGTTGCATAAAAAAGGAAAGTGCAAAAGAATATAATAAATATCCTTCCATCAGGAAAAGGGAGGTCTAATTCTGTGATGAGAAGGAGTCACCACTCGACGAGGTGGTGAACAAGGAAACCTTGTCCATCCAAAAATCTATTTTTGATATTCTAGCAAAGGTTGATAAATTATGGGATTCTTCGGATGAAAAATTCCAAACTACTATAAATATTGTTGAAGAATCCAAAGAGCAAAATAGTGATTACAACCGCAAGAGTAAAAAGAAGTTGAATGTGCCTACCAAAGAAGTAAGGGCAAAGTTATCGTAGTAGAAGAAGTTGTGGAGATAGACTCTGATGATGATGTTGGGTGTGACATTTGTCAATATGAACATCCTAAGAGATGTTGCCCTGTGGTGTCACACTTACAAGAGTCTAGGATGTATGCACTGAATCCTTGACTAGCACGTAGGTAAGCACCCAAACAATTGCCTTATCCTCAAGGCAATCCAAGGCAGTTCCACCAACGATAACAAGCTTACTATCCAAGTGGAGCTTTGCCACAACTGTATGAGCAATACCAACAGTGGTAGTAACCATAGTCATGGGGAATGCCACCACCAAGACAGTAGTACCCTTACAGGAAACTAGATCCATACAAGTACTATGTATAGCAACCTATTTCTCGACGAAGCTTTGCCAACCATGCCTCATTCCAACATCACTATTATCCTCTAGAGTACCATTGAACTAATTCACCATCTACTCAAGGAAAGCACACATATCCATACCATTCTTCGCATCCATCTACACACATCCTTTTACCCTCAACCCAATTACCTCCTACTTTGTCCATGTATTGTGAAATTCTCCCATAGCTGCAACAACAAAATGCTACAAGGGCTATAAATTTATAGTCAACCTTCTAGTCGAGTGGTTCGAACAATCGATCCAGGAAATGATCATTTTTCTAACCTCAATAGTCCTCCTAAACTCTCACAGCCTAATTATGCTAGTCACCATATATCTCCTACACCCTCATCCTCTACATCAAACACATTCGAGGATCCTTCAAACCAAACACCACATTAGATCCGCACTGTGATGTTAACTCATGTTGTCTCTGATTAGATCAAGGCTAGTAACCTTTCCATGAAGAGATTTGGCCCAAGAAGTCCTCTTATTTACTTATAGATCACTAGACATAAGCCATGCAAGGCTCTTCTTGATTCTAATTCTAGTTTCAATATCATCTCCTATGACATGTACAAGGCATGGAACCTACTGCCTCTCAAGGATAGCAATATCCATTTGGAATTAGTAGACCAGTCAATCACTGTTCCTTTGGGATTAGCAAAGGACATTGTGACTACAGTTTGTGGGTGATCCTATCTTGCAAATTTTCTGGTGATCAAGGTAGAAAACTACAAAGGCAACATTCCCATCATTATGGGATGTGCTTGGTTAAGCACTATTAATGCACCAATGGGCATCAAGGACCTCTCCTTGAAAATCTCCAAGGAGGATGAATTTGGATGATTCAAGAAGAAGCAAGTTCCATGCATTGCGTCTAGCGATAATAGGTGCAATTATGTGTAGAAAATATATTCCATTAAAAGTACATACATTAAAGCATGTAATCAGTGTGCACATGAAATGAATATCTAAAGGTTCTTGTATGCAATATCCACAAAACAAGAAAGAACCCAATGGCTAACAACTAACTCTAATAGTAGCACACTATGCATGGAACCTATTAAGAGCCTAACATGTGCTTATTTCGAAGGTATGGATAAACTTGAGCAAGTTCATCACCAACTCTCTGATGATGAAGCTGATGATACCTATTGGAAAGAGTTGGAAACCCCTAATAATTTCAAGCTAGAGCTGCTAGAGTTAAAAGCTCTACTAGCTAGCATAGAGTGTGCATTTTTAAAAAATGGTAAGTTGGTTATAATCAATGCAAATCTTACTCCCAAATAAATAAAAAAGTTGTTGGATGTGATCAAAAAATGGCCAATATCCTTTGCTTGATCATATCCTAAATTGATTGGAATTGATCCAAGGATATGCCAACATTGTATCTACACTGACCCAGACATGAAGCCAAGAAGGTAGTCGCAAAGGTGGCTAAACCCCAGGTTGAAGCAGATCGTCAAAGAGGAAATACAACAACTCCTCAAGGCAAGGTTTATCAATCCCATCATAGATAGTGAGTGGGTCAACATACTCGTAATTGTGACAAAGAAAGATGGTAAGTGGTAGGTTATACATTGACTTTAGGCTATTGAATATGGCAACATTTGAAGATCATTTTCCATTGTCATTTGTGAACCAATTGTTGAACTCTATATCTAGGCATTACTATTATAGCTTCTTGGATGGTTATAATGGCTATAACCAAATCTAGATTGCACTAGAAGACCAAGCCAAAATAACATTCATGAGTTCTTGGGGAACTTTTACATATTGCAAGATGTCATTCAGTCTATGCAATGCCCCTACAATATTTCAACACTTGGTCCTTAGTATCTTTCAATAGTAGATTGGTAGTGGGGTAGAAGTCTTTATTAATAACTTCTCTACCTGGGGGGCTACATTTGAGCAAGCCCTAGATCACCTTGAGTAAGTACTAAAAAGATGTATTGAAACAAATCATAAGTTTAATTGCAAAAAAAATTCATTTAATGGTCTAAGAAGACATAGTACTAGGGCATAGAATTACTTAGGAAAGGATCGAGGTAGACCTAGAAAAGATAAGGGCCACCCAAGGAATCCCACGTCAACCAAAGACAATTAAAGATGTCCAATCATTCCTTGGACACACTAGCTACTACTTGTGGTTTATAGAGAATTTCCCTAAGATCACAAAGCCATTAGTCAAGCTTACAAAGAAGGATGCTTCATTTATTTGGACCAAGTAGTGTGAACATGCGTTCTAATAGCTAAAGGAAAAACTTAATGAAATTCCAATTCTATGGACACCAGACTGGTCCAAACCATTTCATATAATAATGGATGTATCTAATTATCCCTTGGGAGCCATGCTTACACAGTTGTAAGATAAGAAACATCCATATTACATTTAGTATGCAAATCAAAGCATTGTCAATGCATAGTTAAATTACACCACAACTGAGAAAGAATTAATGATAGTGGTGTATGCTCTCAAAACGTTTAGGTACTATGTGCTTGGCTATTAGGTGTTTCTACACATAGATCATAATGTCATTCTCTTCCTAATGAACAAGCCAATGGTGAGCCCCCATATCATATGGTAGCTCATGATCTTGTAGGAATTCAATCTCGCAATGGTAGATCGAAAAGGGACTAAGGATGTGGTTACTAACCATCTCTCTCGATTAAGATGGGATAACAAAGAGAAGGAGAGTCCACTCTCTGATAAATTTTCAGATGAACTCCTCTTTATAGAAGCGATAAATGACCAAGTGCCCATTGAATATAAATGGTATGATGGCATCCTCACTTACCTTCTCACTCAAGAAATGCCACAAGATCTAGACTTTAGGAAGAAACAACAGTTTCTTCATCGAGTTAAGTACTTCATGGAAATCAATGAACATCATTACAAGGTGTGTGTCAATGGCTTGGTTCCTTGGTGTGTTCCTCATGTAGACCAATTGTGCATTCTCCAAGATGCTTATGAAGGCCCTTGTAGAGGCCACTATGCATGGAGATGCACAACCATAAAAATCTTGATGACAAGATACTATTGGCCTATAATCTTCAAGGATGCCCACCAGTTTGTCCAATCCTGTGAACACTATCGATGAGATGGTAGGATGACCACTTGAATGGAGGATCCTCAATAGTGGATTCAACCACTGGAGCCCTTTGACCTATGGAGCATAGATTTCATGGATTCCATCATAACCATGTTCAATGGGAAGGCATACATCATCGTAATAGTCAACTATTGCACCAAATGGGCAAAAGTAGTAGCTATCACCACCTGTACATCATCCACTAGTACTCGATTTGTATAACATATTGTAAATAAGTTTGGTATGCTGCATGCACTAATTTCTAATAATTGAACCCATTTTATAGGTGCCATGTTTCAAAAGTCGATGTAAATTTTGAGGGTGGAACATAAATTAATAACACCATGTCACCCCTAAGCCAATGATCAAGCAGAACTTGCCAATAGGGAGATCAGAAAGATCCTAACAAGGATTATAAGAAAATATAGGAGAGACTAGAGCATAAAACTCAATGATGCCTTCTAGGCCTACCGCTCAACATGGAAACTTCCTATAGGCTACTCTCCCTATGAGTTTATGTACAGAAAAATTTCAACACTTCTAATCTAATCCAAGATCCATATACTTTCAACAGCCTATGACTTGGACCTTGACTTAAGCCTAGCACAGAAAGAAAGATTCATCAACCTAAATGTGCTAGATGAAACTTGATTAGTGGTCCTATCCTTGAATGAAGTGCACAAGGTATACAATAAGAAACATCATGACCTCAGGCTATGGAAAGTAAAATTTCAACTTGGAGATAAGGTTCTCTACTAGAACCCCACACATGTAGCCTGGAAAATAATATTTTAAACATTGTGGGAGGGACCTTATATAATTAATGGAATATTTTCTTCTAGGGCCATGTTAATCTACAAACCTAAGAGCCCAAACAAAAAGTAGTTGATCAACATCTAACAACTGAAACCTTTCCTTAAGCCAACGTAGGCTAGTGCGACTAATACCTCATTGGATGCACAACCACGCTCTTTATTCTGTGTCTCCTCCTTTCAACTCAGTCATGGGGGAGATGGCCATCCATCCTAATCATACACGTGGCTCCTTAGTTTTTCGCTTTTTGTTTTACACATTTTTTGTTTTAAACCTTGTTGATTTTTACCTCTTTTTGGTTTTTCACTCTATTAATTTTTCCAGTTTTTTGTTTTACAACATCGTTAGTATTTTTTATCTTTCTTGAATATTTTATACTTTCATGTATATTTTACTTTATTTTTTGGTATGAATTTTAGTTATTTTTGCTAATAAAAATGTTTTATTACAATAGGACACAGTGGTGGTGTAGCTGTTACTAATTGTGGTTTATGCTTTATGTTTTGTTTGATAATGTTTGGTTTCTATTTTTGTATTTTTGTACTAATGGCTAAGTCATGGTTTCTTTTTCATAGAATAGGTAGTGAGTCCATGACATCCACCCATCCACAAACTCTATGGTTTTCTTTGTTTTGGAAACTTGAGGTCCCTTTCATTAAATAAACTTTTAATAAATTTGTAACCTTAGTAGTTTCTAGAATTAGAAAGGATTCAAATTTTTGCATAGGGTGTGACTTCAAGGGGACTCACTACTCTTTGTACTCTTCTACTTGCTTGGGTGCATGAGTTTTTTCATAGGCTTCTTACCATTCCATGTCAACCAATAATAGGAAGTTAAATAAAGTCTTTGCATGGTGTGGTTTTCATCCAAAAAAAGAAAAAAACAAAACAAATAAAAAAACATGATAGAAATGCAAAGCACATCCCTTAGACAAATAAACGAGCTGAAGCATTGGTTATGGAACTAGAAAGACATGTTACCCATGCCTGAAGATCCCCTCTAACTAAGGCCCTCTCTTACTTCTTGCTTCTCTTTTATTCTCTTTATGGAATGGTGGTTATTGTGTGGGAGCTTTCTTGTGTCTTGAGGGGATGGATTGGTCTTGGAGTGGCAATGTGAAGTCAGTGAAAGAGGATGGCTTTGGTCTGGACTAAGGATGGATCTTCTCAGGTCATTTTAAACACAACTCCATAAGGGACTTCTTATGACCTCAATTCATAATTCCATTCCACCTTCTCCATCACCCATCTATGTTGTCCATAACTTACCTCACTGCTAGTGTCCATGTTCTTGACTCAATGTCTTGGTCTGACATACTTGAATTCTTTGGTAGAATCTTCTGGGTTTTGGTCCTTAAGTTACATCGACCATTAATCGCCTATAGGGCCCACAAACTCCTTAGGTTGAGGCTATGTAAGGGCAAACAAGGCATGTACCTACTATGGGGAGGACCCACTTGCATTTCTCTTGGTTGGGTTCATTAAGCACCTTATCCTTAGGTATTCTTGCAATCAGAATCTTTTCTACACCCATCTTCTACATTAAACCATGTGCTTCTTTACATATTTTGCTCAATAAACACATTCTCCATCAAATTTTTGAATGTTTAAGCTTTCAATGACTCTCTTCAATGATTTCATCGTATTCTTGGCTCTTCTGGGACTCCATGGATCCCAAATTCATTTTAAAATCCCTTGTATTTTTTAAGATATTCAAATTTGAAATTTTTCCCTACTGGCTTCATGTACGAGGCCCCATCAATAGAGCAGACACGTATACAAGGCCCCGCATACGTGGCCCCATCAACATGGTAGAAAAATAGTATATATATGCCCAACCCCACCTTGAAATTTTCACATTTTCTCACAAATGCCAAGGAAGTTTTTAAAATTTTTGGAGCCCAAAACCTTCTAGAGCCCATAACTTTCTAACTGTTTATCCAAATCACTCTATTTTTTGACCTTATAGCTATCGGAGGTAAGCTCTTAGTTGTGGGGACCACAAATGTGCCATTTTTGACAAAAAAAATTTTGCCATTTTTTCTAACTCCCAAAAAGTTTTAACTTAGAAATCAACATTTAAACACCAAATTATAGAGTTAAACTCTTCCAACGAGCTCCAGTGACACTTATATTGAAATTAATTAATAAAATAATAATAAAATATCAATCTATCATGGTCCAACCTTAGCCAAGTGTAACTAATTGAAGAGATAAGGGACTCAAAATATTCAAAGTTATACATTATATCTACTAATCCATGGATGTGTTGTGACCATAGATGACACTGAAAGGAAAGCACACACAGGAAGGAGGATTGTCTCAACCAAGAGAGAAATGGCTTAGAATGAGAAGGGACCAAGAATAGGCCCAAGAAGGACCACTTGCAACCCACACCATAGGTCCTCTTAGGGAAGAGGCTAAAGTGGAATCTATTTGTCAGATTCTGGAACCAACAGCAGCAATAGAACATTCCCATCGAGATGAGACACCATCTTAGGAAACAAAGCTCAAGTTGACCTTGATAGAAGCCTACCTAAATCAAATCAGATTGACGAAGGTCCAAAAAATGATGCTCTAGGAGTTAAATTGTGATCCTTTCCTAGAGCAAGCACCAAAAGAAGTGCAAGACCAACTAAAGACCTCTTCCATGCGGCCAATCATCACTTTCACCAAGGAGTGGTATATGGGAGAGACATTTTTATTTTGGAACAATAGATAAGCTAGACCAACGATAAAAATCATAGACATCTCAGTGTCTTGCTAAAGTGCTTAGATTGTCAGAAATAGGGGCAAGTGTCACTAGGATTCCAATGTAGGCAAACCCTAACATCAAGAAAGAATGGATGTAACAGTGCTATGGTGTTGACCATAGGGAGATTTCATGTGTTCCATCACACCCATGTCAAATGGAAAGGCGTACATCATAGTTGCTATTGACTATTGTATGAAATGGGTAGAAGCAACAACCATCATTGATTGTACATCCTCTACTGCTACTTAATTTGTACAACAAAATGTTGTAAAAAAGTTTGGTATGCCACATGCATTAATTTCTAACAATGGAACTCATTTTACAGGCACTACTTTTTGAAAGCTCATGCAATGCTTGGGGGTTGAACATAAACTCACAACACCTTACCATCCCCAAGCTAATGGTCAAGCTGAGGTTACCAATAGGGAAATCACAAGAATAATAATAAGAACCATTAGCAAGTATAGGAAGGATTGGAGCACAAAACTCAATGATGCCCTTTGGGCCTACTACTCAACTTGAAAACTTCCTATAGGCTACTCTCCCTATGAGCTTGTATATGAAAAACTACCAACACTTCCTATTCAATTTGAACTTCGTACACTTTCAATGGCTTGTGACCTTGACCTTGACTTAAGTCGAGCCTAAAAGGAAAGACTAAGGAATCTCAACCTACTAGATAAAAATCAATTAGTGGACTTATCATCTAATGAGTTGCACAAGGATTATAACAAAAAGTGTCATGTCATAAAAATTAGAAAAGTTAAATTTCAACTAGGAGATAAGGTTCTCTACTAGAACCCCACACATGTACCTCAACGAACTAAGTTTCAAATGTTGTGGAAAGGACCTTATATCATTTATGAAAATTTTCCTTCAGGGGCCATGATGATCTATAAACTTGAGAGCCCAAACAAGAAATAGCTAGTCAACATCCAACAAATTAGGCCTTTCCATGAGCATACGCTAGCTAACACAACAAGCACCTCATCTGATGGACAACCGCTCTCCATACTTCAAATCTCTTCCTTTCAACTTAGTCGTGGGGGAGATGGCCAACCATGCTAATCATTCAAATGGCTCCTCAATTTTTCAACCTTTTTCTTTTATACATTGTTCATTTTACTACCTTTTATTTTACATATTATTTGTTTCACATCTTCTATTTTTATGTTATTAATCTTTTCTAATATTTTTTTACACCATCATTAGTACATTTGATATTTCTTAAATAATTTATACTTTCTTCTATATTTTTTTTTATTTGGTGTGATTTTCTAACTTTTTGTTAATAAGTGCTAGGTACATTGGTAATGTGTTACTTGATGGTGGTATGTACTATTTTTTGTTATTTGATTGTTGGTGTCTGGTTTCTAGCTTTGAATTTCGTTACAGATAATTAGGACATGGTTTCTTTTTCATGTAATAGGCAGTGAGTCCACAACATCCACCCATCCACATACTCTATGATTTTCCTTATTTCAGAAACATGCAATACTTTTTTCATTAATAAAATTTTAATAAATTTGTGACTTTGGTAGTTTCCAGAATTGGGAAGGATTCAAAGGATTGAATAGGGTGTGGCTTCAAGGGGATCCGGTATTCTTTGTACTTTTTTGTTTGCCTAGGTGCATGTGTGTTTCCATGAATTTCTTACTATTTCATGCCAATCAATAAAGGAAGTTGAATAAGTCCTTGCATGGTGTGGTTCTCATTAGAAAAAAAATGATGATAATTCAAAGCACATCCCTTAGACAAAATAAATGCATGCGTCCTTGCATGATGTGGTTCTCATCAAGAAAAAAAAAAGAAGATAAGGATTCAAAGTACACCCCTTGGACAAAATAAATGCATGTGTCTTTTCATGGTGTGGTTCCCATTTCAAAAAAAAAATAATGGGAATTCAAAGCACACCCCTTAGATAGAATAAATGGGCTATAAGCACTAATTATGGGACTTGTCTCCTCTAACTATAGCCCTTCCTCACTTTCTACTTCTTCTCTAATTTGGAATGGTGGTTGTTCTATGGGAGCACTCTTGTGTCTCAAGGGATGGATTGGTCTTAGAATGTCAATGCAAAGTCACTAAATGTGGTTGGTTTTCGTCTAGACTAAGGATGGATCCTATCAAGTCATTTAACCACAAAATCCATAAGGAACTTCATGTGACCATAATTAGGAACTCCATTCCACTCTCTCTCTCTCTTATCCATCTATGTTTTCCATGCTCCACCTCATTTCTGGTTTCATGTTTTGGTTTGATGTCCTAGTTTGATGTGTTAGAATTTTTAGTTAATGACTTCTGAGTTTTTGTACTTAACCTTCTGTAGCCATTAATTATCCACAGAGCCCACGGACTCTTTGGTTTGAAGTTATGCAAGGGCATAAAAGGCCTGTGCCTACTTTGGGGAGGACCCACTTGCATATCTTTTGGTTGGGTTAGTTAAGTTCTTTATCCTTAGACATTTTCACAATCAAATGCTTTTTTGTTTACCCCATCAATAACATCCAATTGTGCACATTTTCACAATATTTTTTAAGTGAACTTTTCTTTTTATTATTGTGAATTCTTATACCCTCTTCAAATATTTCCTTGTGTTAAACATTTTTTCGATCTAGTGGACCACTTATCTATTTTACCCTATTTGTCAACCTTCCTGCTAACACTACTCAAAGAAACAAATCTACCACAATCACAACTTAGCTGAGTGTAACCATCGATGAGACAAGGCATTTAATCACTACGTGTTCCACATTACATACTAATTCATGATCCTATTGTGATTACAGTGGGAAGCATGGACTGAAAGCGAGACTATCTTCACCAAGGATGATGCAGCAATACCACACAATGAGGACCATTCATGATTGAAGGACCTCTTCTCTCTTTCATTCTCCTATTTCTAAGAGGTGTTGGATGTTAATATTCTCTAGGGTGTTCACTCCTCTTCTCATGAACACCCAATGTTATACAAATTGTAATTCCATAAACTTGGGCACTCAAAGTTTATATGTCCATTTTATCTAAGTTAGTTTGTCATGTCAATCAATAATCCCATACCTACCCAATATGTTATATTATAAAGAACGTGTTCCTCCTCTTCTTCACTCAAGGATGAGTTTTCATTTAGTCGTGGGGATATGATGAATCATTGTTTGATGTCAGCCATGATGTCATGTACGTGACGTCAAGGCCTGGATCCGACGTCGGGGTATATACCCTAAGTCTATAAATACTGTGCTTGGGCTCCAATTTTGGAAGTTTTTTCATTAGTTAGTTTTTAGTTTTCAATCAAGGTAGTGAAGCTCTTGTTGTTTCTTTCCCCTAGAGTTAGAATATTTTCTAAGTGCCCATAGAAGGAGTCTAAAGTATGTATGATTCTTTGTTTGAGCAATGATGTACCTGAGCACAGCAATGTGACAAGAATAAAACGAACTCTTTTGACAATCCTTGCAGCATTGAGAATAGCTTCATATTTTCCTTATTGCATTTTACTTTCCAGTTCTTTACTTTAATGCATTTGATTAAATAATTTATCTCCAACAATTAGTGAACAAGCATGACCACTTCATGCATTTATATAGTACTTGGTAACCCAGCAACACTTAACGTTTGGTAACCCAATAGTGCTATATGTGTTCAAGATGTGTTTAGGAAAGTGGGGCAATTACTTGTGTTAGGCTAGACAGACAATAAACATTAGTTTTCAATCTACTCTACCCTTATTCTTGTAGGTGATTACATCCATAAAATATAAAATGACAAAAATTCATATGCCTCAATTCACAAGTATAGTTGGGGAGACACCGAATGTTCTCAACACATTTCACTTCCTAGAGGAACTAGTATATGAGATAACTATAGGTCCATAAAATTCAACTAGATCGTGCATACCACCTTAGTGATTCGTACGGTTGGGAGTAGGGGTACCTCGCTGCTCATCAGCTTGTAATATCTTGCCATGAGAATTTTTATGATCATTCTCCTCCATACATAATACCTCCCACAAGATCCTTCACAAGCTTCCTAGAGGATTCATAGTTGATTAGCATCAAGTACACATCATTGTACCAAGCCATTGGCACATCTACTAGTAGTACTAGCATCTAATATTTAACTTTCATGACTTTGCTTAACATGTTACAAGTAAATTGGAAATTATATATAAAAGAATGTTTCATTTTTTCTATTTTATAATTAAATAATAATAAAAATAATTTATTAAGCTTAAATTTTTTAAGTTTAAAAGGGTCAAAAAGAAAGAAAAGTAATAGTAGTATGATGGACAAGAAAATAAAGAGTTGGGTTCAATGATGCATAGGGAAACTTTGAGAAGAAATAATGTAGACCTAACCTACTTCATAAATTAATGTTAAGTTTTATACATGAAATCTAATCATTGCTATCTTTTTGGGTTAAATTTTTCTTAAATCCATATTTAATGACTCCAATCATGACATTTAGTAGATGGTCTTTCAATCATTCAATCTATTCTAGGTTGTTCTTCCCTCTGATTATAAAACTCTTCCTTAATTTAAATGTTGTGTATTTTACATTTTGCATCAATTTCACCTAGTTCTAGTGTATTTTCATTTGCTTATGAAGTTTGACATTTGGTTATCATGATATCAATCTATGTAATTTGTTTGATTCGCATAACCATCATTTAGAGTGATGGTTAAGTGCTTTTCATTTTCAACTTTTAACACTTGGATTCAAGCTTGGGCACAACCACTCAAAAAAGATCAGGCTTTCACTATTTCATTGACCCTCCCAAGATCCCACCTTGGTGAGATGAGCATTAAGCCTATGGGTGATGATCATATGATCCTTTTTGTTAAATTTGTGTGAACTCATCAATTTTCTCTTGCAACTGCAATTTCAATGCAATACTTTGGTAGGATATATGTTAGAATATGACAACATTAAAGAGGAATTTTTACATGCTAAATAGATGTTCAAGTTAGGTAAGATTATATTTTAATAATTATTTTATTAATTTGAGTCTTTAATTCATGCATGATGATATTGAAATGAAGTCTTCTTAATTAGAATATTCATGCTTAAAATTTAGTTTTAACTAATTACACATCCATGCATATATGAATTGAATTGAATTGAATTAAAATCCTTTGATTACATTTTAAATCTTAGAGATAAGCTATAGGAAAAAAATTTTAGCGAGTTTGTTAACATGCAAAGAAGATTAAATAATGAGTCTATTAAAAAATGTTGCTACATTAATATTCTACAAAAACTATTCAAAGAAAGATTAAAAAAGATATAGCATAAAATGATTAAAAATGACATGAAGAAATTGTAAATAAGGATCTAGCTTCTTATGAAGGTAAATGGTGAAAGAAAATTTATGTAGTTAACCTCATTTTATTAGAAGAGAACTAGGATGAAGATGATGATGACATTAGTAGTTGGAGTCATACTTGAGGCATGGTTACATTCATTTATATTCTTCTAAAGTATCATGTTTGTTATATGTCTTGGGTTGTAGTTCTTTAAATTTTTTTTATTTCTAATATTAATAATTTTTCATTAAAGGACAAATTCCACATACTATTTTTTTTTTTTTTTTAGGGAAGGTAATGTTGAAAATAGAACTAGACAACTCTATATACCCCTTGACATATAGTCAACACCAAATGTTCTTAGAATTTAAGCAAAACATAATGGTATGTTAGATCTTTATACCATTTAAAATCAAACCTATGACTTACAAACGACAAGCTACATGCTTTCCTCAATAAAGCAATGCTTGATTACTTTGAAATTTTTTCAATTTTTAAGTAAAGAATAAATGTAACAAATTTTACATGGCCAACTCTAATTTAGTTACTTTAAGATCAACATTGCCCACCAGAATCGAATCCATGACTTATAGCTTCCAAATCAAAAGTTTTACCACTAGGCTAACACCTCATTGCTTTTATAAATTAAAGAAAGATGACAAATAGGTATAACATACTTATTTTGCATGGAATTTGAAAAATTAATTCTCTCTTGAATATTTTTATAAGAAAATAGATTCATAGCTCTAGGAAGCCATGTTGCTCTAGATGATTGTTGAAAATATTTAGGAAATAAAGCCATCAAGAAGTACTATTTTTAGGATAATTTAAAAGATTAATTCTCTCTTGAAGATTGTTCCAAAAAAACATATTCATAGCTCTAGGAAATCACACATTGTGTAAGTTAATAAACCTTTGCAAAAAAGACCAAGAGTTATTTTTCTACTAGATGATTTGACTATAAGCACATAATAAGACATGTACAACCAACATGATACATTAGTAGAATTATAGAATAATATAATAACTATGGAAAAGGAGAGAGAGGGAGGGGGTTGGGGGGAAATGTTTCACCCCAAAAAAATGAAGAATAATATTTACAAAATTCTTACTACGTCACACTGATGAAGAAAAAGTCTAAAAAAAAGCCCAATGGTTTTGAAGATTCATTATTAGGTTTTCATTACTGGAATCAATCCTTAAAAAAATCACTCCTCTATGGTAGAAAAAAGATCAAATCTTACCCTTGTTTAGAAGCACCCTCATAGGTTTTCACTTCTTACTAAAGGGTTTCTTGTAAAGAGAAGGAAAAAATTTTCTCTAAAGATAAAAGAACACATTAATTAGAAATAATGAACAAATATCTAAAGAAGCTAATAACTTCCTACCTTTGAGTTTCCAAAATAAAAAGAAATCAATTTTGTAAACAATAAATTCATTATTTAGCTTCCACTGGGAGCTTTTTTACTTCAAGTTATACCTTAAAAGTGACATCTTTAAGAATTTGATATGTAGCTTCTAAAGAAAGGTCATAGTTATACTCTTACTACAAGAAAATAATTGCACATTGAAGCTTTCAAGTAGAGGATACAAGAAGTAGTCAAAGAAACTTTCAAATATAAACAAAGGAATAAACAAAGTAGGTGGATTATTCAAAATGATTTCATTGATGCTTAGTTGAAAGTTGTTAAAACTTTTTTGTCTATTTCCAAGCATATTATACAATAGGACATTAAAAAAACATGAGAAAAAAGGTCTTCACTTCTACAAAGTGGATATTAAGGAGAAAAAATTTTCATATGTTTAAGACAAGTGCTGATAGGAAGATCTTGATGAATAAGACACCATAAAAAATACAAATTTTTATAAAAGTAGGATCTTTTTAAATATTTTGATGATTTCTCATCTAAAGTGCCATGATAATTACATTGTCTAGGTTTTATTGAATTTTTTATGAATAAAATCATTCTTTGTAATAATCTCATATACAAATTTTTAGTTAAAAGAAAAAACAAGTCTACCATCATTTAAAAAAATATCTTGAAAAAATTAATTCAAACTATTGTTAACATTAAATAAATTTTTAAGATCAAAAACTAATTTTTCAAAATCTTTTTTCTCTTTATATTTAAACCATAGAGGCTAGAAACCTTATTTCATGTAATTCATCTATCATGCACACCTAGACATGAAACTATAGTGATACCAAAATTGCTCCAAGTGGTACATAATCTAGATAAATTAGTAGTTAAAGCTTCTTCATGAAAAGAAAGGTACCATGGACTACTTTGCTTAAACATATCTTCTAAAATTATAATATGATTATAATTCTAATACTTACTAAGCTTGCACCATGTCATTCAAATTTATTTAAGAACTAGAAAAATAGCGATAGAAAGGACTTTAACAAAAAGAAAGTTATTAGAAGACCAATTGTTATCGTTTTTAGGTTTTTCTTGCATAAGTTAGTTTTTTAAAAGGAGCATCAAAACATCATTTCCATTAATGCTTTGCAATCCATTTTGCTATGAGAGAAATATCCTAGTTATAATAATTAATGAGGCCAAGCCCTTCATGTTTCTTGTTACTAATGCAAATATTCCAAACAACTTTAGAAAAGTCTTTTCTATGTTGGTTAGCAAGCTAAAGAAATTGACAAATAATATGATCAATTTTATCATAAGCAATTTTAAAAGGAGCATAACAATTGGAATAATAAACATGAATTGATTGAAGCATCTGTTTAATAATTAAAACTTTATCAATAAGGGTGAGCTTTTTTTCTTTTTATTTATCAAGCTTATTTTTAATTTTATTAATCATACCATTTTACTAAATAGTAATATTTCGCTTAAAATAAAAAGTTATTCCTAAAATTTTGAAGACAAAATCTTGTTTCAAGATTTTTCAAGGCTGAAGAGTAACCCACTCATTAATATTATCATTACAATAAACAACAAATTTTTGCCAATTGATATGAGAGTTGAATAACATGCAATAATCTTTCACTCTAACTAGTAGAATATTGATATGTTGTAGAGAATTATTAATCATAAAAAAAGAATCATATGTGATGAGCTGCGATCTCATGTACATGATATCGCATCCACGATATTGCGTCCGCCCCACGATATCCTGTCCCATCTTATTATCTATAAATAAGAGGCAGCTTTTCTTGTTCTAGGCAGTTAGACTTAGACCCTTAGCTAAACTCTTGCAATTTTACCATTCCAAAGTTAGAATAATTTCCATGTGCCCACAGTAGGAGTCTTAAAGTAAACGAATCTTTATTCGAGTAAATTATACCTGAGCACACATTTGTGTATGGCAATAAAGATGAACTTTATGATAAACCTTGTAGCATACGAACTAAGCTAAATAGTAATTAATTATTGTTGAATGTTTAAATGCATTCTTAGTCAATTAATCTCTCTCTCAAACCTTGACTCTCCTAGTTAAGTACACTTAGTACGATCGCTTCGAGCATGTGTGTAGCGTTTGGTAACCTAGTAACGATTAGCGTTTGGTAATCCCAGCAACGTTGCACTGTTTTAGGATGTGTGCGGCAAGTGGGAATGGATACTGGTGTTAGGAAAAATTAGAACTTAGTTAGTAAATGGTTAATATAAGTTAGCCACTTAGTTCTCTTCACCTTTCCCTATTAGCGTAAAGACATTAAAAAGATAAAAGCTATAAAAATCACATACCTCAAGCTTACTTAACCATACAACTGTGACAATACAAGTAAGTTTGGGAAGATAACAATTGATTAACGTTAAGTGTTCCATTAAGGTGCGTAAGCACTTAGTCCTTGGAGTTCGACCGGATCGCACGTGAAACACTCGTATTTGTATGGTTGAGTGTAGGGGTACCTCGCCACTCATCATTGGCGCCATTGTCGAGGACTTAGTTGTTTGTGCACTACGTAGAACATAGGAAATCATTCATATCGTTGGGACGCTAGAACGAACCCTTAGGGTTAATCAAGAAAAGATAAGATAACAGTAAATCGCACATTGAACAAGATAAAAATGTCTTCTTCTTCGCACAAAAGCACTTCACCGCCTAGGACTAACACAAGAAATAGTCGACAACATAACACACGTAACCAAGATCTACCAGTTCCTCAAAAGTTCTGTGTGGTATTTATTCATCACAATGAGTATGTACCTGACTTTACCTTTATTCTCCATCAAGATGAAAAACTACGTTGGAGAGACTAAGAGGGTAACATAGTGTTGCCTCCAGACCGATCAGTCCCCAACATGCTCCTTCGTGCTCTTTCATGAATAGGCATGTCATTTTTGTACGTAGAATATGTTGCATGCATTCATGACACAAGGGACTACCATCCCACAGAAGCACAACGTCAAAGGGACTTGCAACAGGAGAGATATCATACATCCTCGAAGGGTAAATGGCCCCATAACGCTCCGCATGTCTTGAGCGAAATTGAGGGTGGTGAACCTGCTTTAGTAGGATCCCCACCAAATGATGTTCCCCCTCCTAACGATAGTCAGGAGGTGGTGTATCAGAACCTCTACTCCATAGTTCACAACCCTAGTTCTGATCCCCATGAACACGAAGTGTTCAACAAGGGAACACAAACACACGATAAGGGCGAACATTCTGATCGTGATCATGATCATGGCCATGACCACATAAGAGAAGGTAGAAAACACCATCATGACGATGGTTCTCCTTCTTCTTCACCTTCATCATCACATTCACCCTCTCCTTCAATATCTAGCCGCAGTCATAAAGAACCCAACCATGAGGACAAAGGTAAACAAAGTGAAAAACACCGACGAGACAGTCGAGAACGAGGACAAGGGCACTCTAGGGAATCACAGCATAGAAGAAGGGAGAGTAGGGAACTACGTAGACATCATAGATGCTATGAACGAGATGACCACAAAGAACCCCTACTCTCAACTAGAAGCATGCTAGACATAATGGGAGCCATAAGAGTTTCCACAAGGCACCAAAAAGATAGTAGGATCAAGAGGTTAGACATGAATAATATCCCATGGTTTGAGGGGGGATACAATGCTAATCCTCAAAATCACCTACAAGAATTCCATGATGCATGTGCCTTATATAACATAGAAAATGAATGGAAAAAACTAAAGTTGTTCCCAAGGATACTAGTGAAAGAAGTGGAAAGCTAGTACTGGTCCTTAGAACTGGAATCCATTCGAAGGTGGAGTACAATGCTAGAACTATTTAATGATAAGTAGCAAACGTACTCTCGAGTTTCTAACCTGTGAAAGCAAATCCAAGGATGGAAGCAAGAAAATCATAAACCCTTGGATGTTGCCATGGGTTGATACTATGCACTATTACATTGTTTCCCGGGCCATGGTTATTTGCAATGGGATCAACTATGCCATCTCGTAGATGAACTTAGGCATGAAACAAGGAGAACCCTTGGAACGTATGCCCCAGGGAGATTATCAGAGCTTAGGTCTCATCAGGTTCATAGATTTCTAGAGCAAGTAGCCAAGGAAGAAGGGGAGCTATGTAAGAGAGAAAGTGTGGAAGAGTACAACCGAGATCCTTCCCTCTGAAAAAGGGGAGTGAGATTTTGTGAGGAGGAGGAAGAGTCACCACTTGAAGAGATGGTGAATAGGAAAATCTTACCACTTCTAAAATTAACAATAGAGGTATCAGCAAAGGTAGACCAAATGTGGGACTCCCTGGATAGTAGGTTTGAAACTATTCTTAAAATCGTAGAGGAGTCCAGGGAGCAAGGTAGTGACTATGACAAAAAGAAAAAGAGAGAAGTGGACCATGCACGTAACAAAGGTAAGGGTAAAATGGTCATCACCGAAGAGGTTGTGGATTCTGATATGGACAATGATGATGGATGTGAGATATGCCAATACGACCATCCTAAGGGATGTTTCCCAATAATCTCACATCTACAAGAGTCTAGGGTGTATGCACTCAACCCACGACTTAACAAATGGCAAGCACCCCGATGGTTACCTTATCCCCAAGGTAACCCAAGGTAGTTCCACCAACCTTCAACTTATTATACAAGTGGAGCTCCACCACAACCTATTGAGAAACACCAACAGTGGAAATACCCACAGTCATGCGAGATGCCACCACCAAGGCAACAATACCCCAACTGGCAACTGGATCCATATTGCTACTACGTGCAGCATCCAATCTCTCCACGTGACTTTGTTGGTCATGTGACATCACAACGTGACGACCAAGCTCGAGAGTATTATAGGACTCCTTCTTCTAGGGGAGATAACCCACAGACATACCATCCTCCAAATCCATCCACAACTCTCACACTGATAGCTCCATTACCACCTGCTCCAGCAATGCAAGGGGAACTCCCCACTCAACCGCAGCAACGCAATGCCACGAGGGCTGTAAATCTTCAACCCGCTACTAGTTCTGACAACCGTATAAAGAAAAGACCTTTTTTTAGAACCAATAGCCCAACCAAGCCCTCACAACCACAAGCGGTTGAACCTCAAAACGCTTGTCCAACAAATGAGGCTTCAGAGCTCCCTTCAAACCAAAAACCAAGCTCAACACACACGGTTATGTTAATACATGCCATTACTGACTGGATTAAGGAGGGCCACCTTCCTAGGAAATTCTATGACCTTGGAAGCCCTCTAATTTATCTCCAAGTTGCTGGGAATGAACCATGTAAAGCTCTTCTGGACTCAGGTTCTGGAGTCAACCTAATATTGCAAGAGCTGTACAAAGCCTGAAACTTTCCTCCATTGAGGAAGAGCAATATTCGCCTAGAGCTGGTCGACCAATCCATCACTGTTCCCTTGGGATAGGTGGAGGACATTATTACCACTGTGTGTGGGTGGTCATACCCAGCTGATTTTCTAGTGATAAAAGTAAACAATGATAAAGGGAACTTCCCAATAATCATGGGAAGGACATGGCTAAGTACCATAAATGCGTTCCTAGGAATCCATGCTCTCTCCCTGGAAATATCTAAGGAAAACACTTTTGGGAAGATCAAGAGGAAGAAAGTTCCATGCATCACATACAGTGATACAGGGTGTGATTGCGTATAGGAGCCTGCATGCAACCGGTGTGCACAAGAAATTAACATACAAAAGTTCCTGTATGTAGCAACCACACAACAAGAAGACACTCAGTGGTTGATTGTTGATCAAGAGAGCAACTCACCAATGTGCATGGAACTAACTAAGGGAACAACTTGCGCTCACATCGAAAGCATAGATACACTAGAGAAAGAGCATCACCAGCTTCCAAACCTTAACCTAAGAACATCAATTGGGAGAAGTTGGGAACTCCTAAAAAATTCAAACAAGCACTCCGATAAGAGATTACTAGTCAATGTGAAATAGAACAAACCTTACCATGAATCTAGAATAGTCAATGCACATAATACCTTAAAGAAGGGACGACCCTGCTCACTATCTCGAATCTCCCCCTTCCAACTCTATCATGGGGGAGATGGCCACCTCTGCTGATCATTTGAGGCCCTTAGTTCCTTTTTAAGTTTTTGTTTTACACATTTTTATTTTACAACTTTCTTTAACTTTTCTTGTTTTTTGTTTTGCAACATTGTTTATACTCTTTTATTTCTTTGTGTGTTTGGTTGTTTATTTTGTTAGGTTCGTCACCTAATAAGTGCTCCTGATGGTGGTATGAACTGTATTCCATTGATTGCTAATGTTTGGTTTTACCTTTAAGTTATAATTTTGATACTAAGGTATGGTTCTTTTGACATAATAGGCAATGAGTCCATGTCATCCATGCATCCATAAATTTCTATGGTCTCTCTTGGCTTGGAACTGTATAGTCCCCTTCTTAATAATAGAATTATCAACAAATCAGTGACTGGTCATTTCTCAAACTGATGAAGGACTCAAGGATTGAAAAGGGTGTGACTTCAAGGGGATTTGAGGCATTTGTGTTGGCCATTCTCTTGGGTGCTTGGATGTTTNGCGTTTCCTCAGAATGGTGGTGACTCTTTGACGAAAGCATTCTTGCTACTTCAAGTGGATGGATTAGCTAAGTGTATTAATGCGAAGTCACTGGATGTGGATTATTTGAGGCTGGATTTGGAATGAGATCTACTAAGTCACATTAACCATAACTACACAAGGGGCTGTATGCCACCTTGTTCTTGGGACTCCATTCCATTCTCTTCTCCTCATCATTCTTTCTCCATTTTCCACCTCATTGTCAATTGTATCAATAGTCTATATTTTAGTGGATGCATTGTTTTCCTTTTGGTAAAATCTTATGGTTAAGACTTTAACTCTTGCTTCCAAATGACATTCCAAAGCCTACGGACTCTTTGAATGTGGGATTAACAGGGCATTAAGGGCATGAGCCTGCTTTGGGGAGGACCCACTGGCATTCCTACTTGGTGCATCAGTTAACTTCTTTCCTTTAAACATTTCCACAATTAACATTTATTTTGTTTGTTTCCACCTCTCACATCCATTTTATCAGCATTGCCATTGTTTCTTTTTCTCCATCTTTCTTATTCCTTATATTTTTCCATTCTATCGCTACTGAAGGATCGCTCTTAGTCATGGGGATCCTGGTCCAATTTTTTCAATTTTCTCCTAACCCCTACAATTTACACCTTTGGTAGTCACCAGTGTTATATCTCTAGAATCCATATTAGCCATATCAACACTCAGCTAATAGACCGTACATCGAGGCAAGGTATCAATTGCATTGTGATTTATTTATCCTTGCTAATATGAGACTATGTTGTGTGTGCTGATGACAATCATACAACAATGGACTGGAGCTGGAGAAAACACTTAGGATGGACTAGTGTTGGAACAGTCATGCAAGGAACAAGATTGATGGCGCGGCTATGGATGGACAACAGAAGGTGCAATACTGGCATTGGCAGCAACACATCTTTTTCTCTCCTCTCTCTTCTCTCTCAGCTGCCAAATAAGGTTGGATGTCAAATGTATATAGTGTTCACTCTTGTGGCCATGAACACTAATATTGCCATGTATTATAATGATGATCTGTTCATGTGTCACCCCATTCACCATTAGTGTCATTCAAGTCAATAATCACATACCTTCCCAATATTTTGTAAGGAACTCGAGGACGAGTTTTCATTTAGTCATGGGGGTATGATGAGCCACGATATCACGTACATGATATCGCATCCCATCTTATTATCTATAAATAAGAGGCAGATTTCCTTGTTCTAGGCAGTTAGACTTAGACCCTTAGCTAAACTCTTGCAGTTTTACCATTCCAGACTTAGAATAATTTCCATGTGCCTGTAGTAGGAGTCTTAAAGTGAATAGATCTTTATTCAAGCAAATTGTACCTGAGCACACATTTGTGTACGACAATAAAGACGAACTTTATGATAAACCTTGTAGCATACAAACTAAGCTAAATAGTAATTAATTATTGTTGAATGTTTAAATGCTTTCTTAGTCAATTAATATCTCTCTTAACCCTTGACTCTCCTAGTTAAGTACACTCAGTACGACCGCATCAAGCATGTGTGTAGCGTTTGGTAACCCAGTAACGATTAGCATTTGGTAATCCTAGCAGCGTTGCACAGGTTCAGGATGTGTGCGGCAAGTGGGAATGGATACTGGTGTTAGGAACAATTATAACTTAGTTAGTAAATAGTTAATATAAGTTAGTCACTTAGTTCTCTTCACCTTTCCCTATTAGCGTAAAGACATTAAAAAGATAAAAGCTATAAAAATCACATACCTTAAGCTTACTTAACCATACAACTGTGACAATACAACGATTGACTAACCTTAAGTGTTCCATTAAGGCGCGTAAGCACTTAGTCCTTGGAGTTCGACACAAACCTCAAACTACACAAGAAACTCTTAAGATCAACAAAACCTCAAACTATTGGGAAACTCTTTGTATTTGGAAATGTCTTTTGTTGCTTGTTCTCTATTCTATCTAGAAGCTAATAGTTATTTTCTAGCAAAAAGAGCATAACTATTGATGAGTGGTAAGGTACCCCTATGCCCAACCATACGAATCATAAAGCGTTCATGCACAATCTGGTCAAATTCTATGGACTTTATAGTTTCTGGTGCACTAGTCTTCTAAGAAGTGAATCTTACCCTAAGGTCCTTCATTGTCTTCCCAATTGCACTTGTGAAGTACAAAGGTATGGTTAAGTGTAATTGAGGCATATGATTTTTATCATTTTATGTTTTATGATTTTGGTATTTAAAGAGAGATAAAGTAATTGGATAAACTAATTTAATTTAACTAATTAATTAGTCTCTAACTAGTTCTAACATAAGCATCCGATCCCACTCTCCATACACATCCTAAACCCATGTGTCCACTATTAGGTTACCAAGTGCTATGCTACTGGGCACACCAAGTAATAATGCTACTAGGATTACTAAGTAGATGCATGTTACATTCAAAGTTATCGTACTTATGTAATTAATCTATCTAGCATATCTCACTTAATTACCTTATTAGCTTAATTATTGGAAAACATTGATTAAATAATTAAAAATATTGAATGCATGAATAAATATCTAAACTATCCAGAATGCTACAAGGTTTATCAAGAAGCTCATCTTTATTGCCATACACACTGTTGTGCTCAAGTAAAAAAATGCTTGAATAAAGATCCATATACTTAATGACTCCTGTTGTGGGTACTTAGAAAAAATATTCTAACTTTCAAATAGACAAACTGTAAGAGCTCTGCTACTACTATGAATCTAATGCCACAAATGCAACTAGTGAGCACATATTTATAGCAAAAAACAAACCCTGCATTGATGGGGCCACGTTGATGAGGGCTAATCGATAGGGCCATGTCAATGAAGCCTTGTTGATGTAACCAACCACAACCCACATACCCCCATGACTAAATGAAAACTTGTCCTTGAGTTCCTTTACAAAATTGGAAGGTATGGAATTATTGATTGACTCTTAACAAACCAAAAATAAACTAACTTGATAAAACTGAGTGCACGAGTGTACAAATCGACACATTACAAAAATTGTGGTGTTCATGACACAAAATTAAACACCATGGCATGACTCTTCAAAATTAGACAACAATTCCTTTGATGGCATGAAGTCGGTGTAGAAGGTTAGACAATCCTAGGTAGTGGTGGCTTCTAAGATTCTGAGGGACCTTCACTGACTGCAAGCATGTGTAGTGGCTGAGGTGCTTGTGACCATCATACTACTGCTGCAACTTCTGGTGGAAGGCAAAAGGCTTCTAGCAATGCCTTCATTTTCTCCTCCTTATTATTGCACCATCCATGCAACTTCACCAATGTGGGCAGGAACAAGCACATCCCAAGGATAGGGAATTGCTAGGAGTAGCTCTTTAGCATTAATGAACTAGGCAACAAATTGTTTACACTCATTGTCAAACACCTTAACTATGTCTTGTAGTTCATGGTAAGCATTCATTCTCTTGGCTAAGTTCTCGACAATTGATCATTAATCCGTGAATCATGCCCTAAGAACTTTAAGTTCAACATTTTTTGTCTCAAGATTTTGCTTGGTATCTTTATAGTGCTTGAACTTAGCCTCATACAATAAGTACAAGCCGGCCACTTGTTTTTCCAATTCTAACTGTAATTGTCTGATAGTCAACATTGCCAAGTTTGCATAATGAAGATTGGTCAATTCCATGTATTCTGTCATTTCTTCAATTTGTAACTCCTTTAGGTGGATCTCCACTTTTTATAGGAATCAATCCCATCAATGATGGGCTACCACACTTCCCTTCTTTACTAGAGTTGTTGGAGGGCTTCATTTACTTTTGCCTTAGCCATTTGAATATGTTTCTCATTTACCTCCTTTTGCAAGCCAACTTGGTCTCTATAGTGATTTTTAACTCTTTCAAATATAAGAGCCTCATTCTTCCAAGTGATGATCTCAATGGCAAACTTCTGGTCTAAGGCTCAAACTTCCTCCATAGATAGATTTTGATTCTCCATGGCCAATTTTCTCAACTTAGTATTTACCCTTGCTCCTACTATTGATGAATGAATTCCTGCATCTATTGTTTCTGTGCATCAACATTGTGCAGGTGATGATTTTCAGTGATTAATGATTCATTTTCTTGACACATCTAAACCAAGTCCTTTTGAACTGAGTAGGTTTTTGCTTTTTCGATGGACTGGTTAAAGATGGCCATCACTATTTCCTCCTCAGCTTTTCTAAATCATTCTTGAAGTTGTTGAAAAGCTTCATCTTTGGTGATTATTGGGCTAAGAAGTGCAAGATTAGAAAAATGAGTACATAGTTTAGTAATTTCTATAGCTAAGCATTGGTTTTGTGCTTGGTTTGTTTCAAGTTGTCCCTCCAAGATGATGCACTTGCCCTTTACTTCTAATAGCTCCAATTGGGTTGCAATAATGTTATCTAAGAAATCAAAGATTTTTGGAATCAGTTGCCTGGTCCCCACTAGTTGATCTAGCAACTCTTCATTTTGGGTTGCCTTCAATCTTTTGTTGATCATGCCTGTGGACATCTACACATCTTAAAGTGTAGATATGTCTAGTATAAACACCGCAGGAGTGTTAAGCGCTTCAACGACTACTTCAGTAGCGGTCTCCTACCCTTGGTGCTGCATCGCCAATATAGTTACCCCTTCACCTTTCTCCAAATGCACTGAAAAGGAGGTGACATTCCGAGAGATTTTTGGAAATAAATGGTGTTAAGATAGTGACATCATCACCTCTTAAGCATTAGGATCTAACCTCGTGGGCAACTATGTCCATTGGATAAAGAATATTGGCCCACCTCTTTCCATCTGGCTGATTGTCTAAGCCACCTCATTAAGGTGACTCATCACTAGTTGATATACAGATGGGTCCACACCACTCGTTCCTACATGCTGCTCATGCTCATGCAAGAGCTACTCTCAAATTTTATGCAAGCACTCAATGGCTACACAAGCCTCAAATGTTGTTTCTTAAGTAGGTAGTGGAGGTGGCAGCTATTTCTTCCCTTCTTTAGTCACGACAAGTATCTTGTCCTTCATTATTTTAGACCACAAGTCCAAAGGAGCATGCCTTATTGTGTCATTTCCCTCCACGTTCATTTTCTTTAAAGCGCTTCTCGATCTCTAAATAGATCAATTGTGGAAGTTTTGCTAAAAATATCTGGCTTAGAGTAGTGCATGCTCGGGCAAAAAAGGTAGTCACCTTGTTGGGCCTCACTGTTGAATTAAGATGGTAAGCCATTATTTTGAAGTATATGCATTCTGCTGATGTGAGCATGTCATATTCATTACGATCAACCATGTAACATCGCTGAGTCCACTTCTTTTTGGCCTTAGGGTCACCTTGTGTTGATAGCTCTACTAGTTGTGTTCTAATATCAAGCAACCCCAATGCCTATGTGATAGCTTTAGCAAAGTAGAACAATTGAATATCCTTGATTGTCATTGTGGCTCCTGGCCTTTTATTGTCCTAGAAAAGATACATCTCTTCCATGTACCACTCCCCACTAGAAGTGATGACTAGCCACATAGAAGAGGTTTACAATTGTGTTTTTACATCTATTAGAGTGTGCTCTAACAATGGCCTAAAGTTCAATTCCTAAAGAACTAAGTCTTGGATCTCACAGGGCCTAATGGTGTTGAGGTAGGCTTGTGTTAGTGTGACTTCAAGCCTTGGTATGGGTCTTAGTGCTTCCCCTCACTATGATTGTTCTAGTGGAATTTCTTCTTTAGGAATATGTCAAGTAGATTTCACTTTGGGCTCCTCTTGAAGAGGTCCTGTTACATGAGCTACCTTTGGTTGTTCCTAGGCTTACTCTCGTTGGCCCCTTTCCATTCTAGGTCATTTCTCCCTTGGTTGAGAGGGTCTTCCCTCCTATAATTATTTCAGTCTTGGTACCATCTATAATCACAACATGACCATAGGTTAGCAATTGTTGTGTAGCATGAAACAATCAGGATACCTTATCTCCTTAGGATAGTTACACTTGGCTAAGTTATGATTATGGTCAATTTAATCAATTTTAATCATTATTTTATTTATGTTTTCATGTTAACAAGTCATTTTGAAGAGTGTTGGAATAGTTAACTCTCAAAATTTGATGATTTCATATCATTGTATTCTTTAACCCTTTGGGGGAGTTAGAAAAAGTTTCAAAAACTTTCATTAGAAACCTTAAGGTTTGTGGCCCCCATGATGAAGAGCTTACCTCTGGTAGCTGTAGGATCAAAGAACGAAGTGATTTGGACAAACTGTTAGGAAGTTATGGGCTTTGGATTTGGGCTCTAAGAAATGGCAAAAACTCCCCTTGTGTTATGAAGTAAATAATAAAAAAAATTTTAAAGTATGCAGTGGTGTATATAGAGTTTTTGACATGTGTTAATGGGGACTCGTCGATGAGAACGACTACATTGATGGGGCCTCATCGACACAGCTATTGACCACCATAGACTTCTATTGACTTGGTTAAAACTTTCAAAGTATAAGGAGTTTTTAAGTGAAATTTGGATCAAATGGAAGCCCAAAAAGCCATGAACAGGATGAAAATAGTAGAGGGTTTTGGAGCTCAAAAATTCTCAAAATTGAGAAAATGGTGTGGAGAATGAATTTAATGAGAGGTTTAACAAGCACTAAGTGGGATACACAATGGAATCTACGAAAGATAGGATTGTAGCAATGTCTAAAGTAAGGAACTTACCTAACCAAGCCAAAAGATATGCAAGTGCATCCTCCCCATAGCAAGCACATGCCCTTTTTACCCTTGCATAACCTCAACTAAGGAGTCCATGGGCCCCAGAGTCGATTAATGATCATGAAAAGGTAAGGACCAACTCGAAGAATCTATCCAATAATTCCAACACATCAAACTAAGACATTGAGCATAACATAGAACCCAGCAATGAGATGAATTATGGCAACATAGATGAATGATTGAGAAGGTGGAATGGAATCCCGAATTGAGGTCATAAGAAGTCCCTTGTGAAGTTTGTGTTTAAAATGACCTAAGAAGATCCATCCTTAGTTTAGACCAAAACTAGCCTCTTTTAGTGATTTTGTAGCATTACTCCCAAATCAATCCATCCCCTTGAGACACAAGAGTGCTCCCATAAAACAACCACTATTCCATACAGAGAAGAAGAAAAGTAGGAAGTAAAAGAAGGCCATAGTTAGAGGGGACCTTTAGGCATGAGTGCATGTCTTTCTAGTCCCATAACCAGTGGTTGTAGCCCATTTATTTGTCTAACGGATGTGCTTTGAATTCCCATCATGTTTTTTTTTTTTAATTTTTGGATGGAAACCACACCATGCAAAGACTTTATTTGAATTCCTATTAGTAGTTAGAATGGAACAATAAGAAGTTCATGAAAAACACTCAAGCACTCAAATAAGTAGAAGAGTACAAAGAGTATTGAGTCCCCTTAAAATCACACCCTGTACAAACCTTTGTATCCTTCCCAATTCTAGAAACTACCAAGATCATTAATTGATTAAAAATTTCTTTAATGGAAGGGACCTCAAACTTCTAGAACAAGGAAAACCATAGAGTTGTTGGATAGGTGGATGATGGGGACTCACTACCTATTCCATGAAAAATAAACCATGTCATAGTCATCAGACATTAGAATTTGAAAATAGAAAATAGACATTGACAATCACAACATTAAGCCTAAACCATCATTAGTAACTAACAAAAATGGCACCATGTCCTATGGTAATAAAGCACTTTTATTATTAGAAATAACAAAAAGTCACACTCAAACAAAATAAAGAAAAATTATATATAAGAAAGTGTAAATTAATCAAGAAAGGTAAAACATACTAATAATGTTGTAAAAAAAATTAAGAAAATTAATAGAATAAAAAACCAAAGAAAAAGGTAAAAATCAACAAAGTGTAAAACAAAAAGTGAAAAACTGAGGAGCCATGTGGATGGTTAGCATGGATGGCCATCTCCCCCATGACTAAGTTGGAAGGAGGAGATCTGAAAAATTAAACATGATTGTCCATCCGTAGAGGTATTTGTTATACTGGCTTACTTGGGCTCATGGAAAAGCTTCACTTATTGGATGTTGACCAACTACTTTTTATTTGGGCTCTCAAGCTTATATATGGTTATGGTCCCAAAATAAAAGGTTTTAGCAATTATGGAAGGTCCTTTCCACAACGTTTGAAACTTCGTTTTCTATGGTACATGTGTGCAATTCCAATAGAAAACCTTATCTCCCAGTTGAAATTTCACTTTCTATATTTTGAGGTCATGTCATTGCTTTTTGAATGCCTTGTGCATCTCATTTAAAGATAAGGCCATCAATCAATTTTCATTTAGCACATTCAGGTTTATCAATGTTTCTCTTTGTGCTAGACTTAGGTTAAGGTTCAAATCATAGGTTGTTGAGAGTGTACGGAGCTCGGATTGAATCAAGAGCATTGAAAGTTTTCTATACACTAACTTGTAGGGAGAGTAGCCAATAGGAATTTTCCATGTTGAGTGATAGGCCCAAAGGGCATCATTGAGTTTTGTGCTCCAATCTCTTCTATATTTGCTTATGGCCCTTATTAGGATCTTTGTAATATCCCAGTTAGTTACCTCTACTTGACCATTGGCTTGGGGGTGATAGGGTGTTATTAATTTATGTTCAACCCCCAAGCATTGCATCAACTTTCTAAAAGTGCACCTATGAAATGAGTTCCATTGTTAGAAATTAGTGCACGTGGCATCCCAAACCTATTTAGAACATTTTGTTGTACAAATCTAGCAGCAGTGGATGATGTACAGTCAGTAATGGCTATTGCTTCTACCCATTTTATGTAGTAGTTGACGGCTATGATGATATATGCCTTTCCATTGGTCACGGGTGTGATGGGACCCATGAAGTCTATGCCCCATATGTCAAAGGGCTCCAGTGGTTGAATCCACTATTGAGGATCCTCCATTCGCATAGTCATCCCACCATCTCTTAGGAAGCATTCACAAGATTGGATGAATAGGTGGACATCCCTAAAGATTGTAGGCCAATAGCATCCTACCATCAATTTTTTTATGGCCATGCATCTCCTTGCCTAGTGGCCTCTGCAAGGCCATTCATGAGCATCCTGGAGAATGCATAGTTCATCTTCATCAGGGACAGGCGATTGGCACACACTTTGTAGAGGTGTTCATTGATGTCTATGAAGCATTTAGCATGATGAAGAAATTGTTGCTTCTTTCTAAAGTCAAGATCATGTGGCATTTCATGAGTGAGAAGATAGGTGAGGATGCCATTGTACCATGTTGGTTCTATGGGCACTTGGTCATGTATTACTCCTGCAAAGAGGATTTCATCTGGAAACTGATCAGAGAGTGGGCTCTCCTCCTCTTCATTATCCCATCTTAATCAAGAGAGGTGATCAATGACCACATTCTTAGTTCCTTTCTGATCTACTACCATGAGATCAAATTCCTACAAGATCACAAGCCACTGTATGATATGAGGGCTCACCGTTGGCTTGTTCATTAGTAAGCAAATGGCACAGTGGTCTGTGTGCATAAATACTTTATAACCAAGCACATAGTGCTTGAATTTTTCAAGAACATAGACCACAGCCATTAATTCTTTCTCCGTGCTGTTGTAATTCAATTGTGCACCTACAATGCTTCGGCTTGCATAGTGGATATAATATGGATGTTTTTTATCATCCAACTACATAAGCACTACTCCAAAAGTATAATTAGATGCATCTGTCATTATGTAAAATGGTTTGGACTAATCTAGTGCCCACAGAATTGGAGTTTCTACAAGTTTTTCCTTCAACTATTAAAATGCATGTTCGCACTCCTTAGTCCAAATGAACGAAGCATCTTTCTTCGTAAGCTCAACCAATAGCTTTGCAATCTTAGAGAAATTCTCTATGAATTACTAGTAGTAGCTAGTGTGTCCAAGGAATGATCATACATCTTTAACTATCTCTAGTTGGTGTGTTATTCCTTAGATGATCCTTATCTTCTCTAGGTCTACCTCAATCCCTTCTTGTGAAATTTGGTGCCCTAATATAGTTCCTTCTTGGACCATGAGATGAATTTTTTGCTAGTTGAGTTATAGATTATTTCCACATATATTTTTAGTACCTTTTCAAGGTGATCCAAGGCTTACTCAAACATAGCTCCATAGGTAGAGAAGTCATCCATGAAGACTTCGACATCACTACCAATCTGCTACTAAAAGATGCTAACAACCAGGCATTGAAATGTTGCAAAGGCATTACATAAGCTAAATGGCATCTTACAATATGAAAAATTCACCTATAAACTTGTGAATGTTGTCTTGGCCTGATCTTCTAGCGCAATTTGCATTTGGTTATAGCCACTATAACCATCCAAGAAGCTACAATAGCAATGCCTAGAGATGGTGTCCAACACTTAATCCACAAATGACAATGGAAAATGATCTTTGAATGTTACCATGTTCAACAACTTAAAGTCAATATAGATCCACCACTTACCATCTTTATTTAGCATAATTATGAGTGGGCTAACCCACTCACTATCCATGATGGGACAAATGAACCTTGCCTTGAGGAGTTGCTCTATTTTCTTCTTGATGATTTGCTTCAATTTGGGGTTTAGCCATATTTGCAGTTGCCTTCTTGGCTTCATGGCTGGGTTGGTGTAAATGTGATGCTAGCATATCCTTAGATCAATTCTAATCAGCTTGGGATATGACCAAGTAAAGGCTGTTAGCCATTTTTTGTTAACCACCTTCAACAACTTGTCTTTTTGTTCAGGAGCAAGTTTGACATTGATTATGACCAGCTTACCATTGTTTAAGAATGCATACTCCATGTTGGTTGGTAAATTTTTCAACTCTAGGGGCTCCTACTTGAAGTTATTATGGATTTCCAACTCTCCCCAACAAGTATCATTATATTCATCATCAAAGATTTGGTGATGAACTTGCTCAAGTTCATCCATGCTTTCAACATAAGCACATGTTAGGCTATTAGTTGGTTCCATGCATAATGTACTACTATCTGAGTTAATTATCAGCCACTGGGTGCCCTCCTGGTTTGTGGCTACTACATACAAACACCTTTGAATATCTATTTCTTGTGCACATTGATTGCATGCTTTAATGTATGTACTTTTGATGGACTAAATCTTTTGCACATAATTGCACCCATTATTGTTGTACATGATGCATGGAATACGCTTCTTCTCTAAACATCCAAATTCATTTTTCTTGGAGATTTCCAAGGAAATTTCCCTTATGCCCATATATGCATCAACCGTGCTTAACCAAGCCCTTCCCATAATGATGGGGAAGTCACCTTTGTAGTTCTCAATCTTGATCACAAAAAAATCAATAGGATAGGACCACCCACTAATTGTGATCACAATGTCTTCCACTAATCCCAAAGGAATGTTGATTGACTAGTCTACCAATTCTAAATAAATGTTGCTCTTCTTGAGAGATGGTAGGTTCCAGGCTTTGTACATGTCATGAGAGATGAGATTGACACCATAACCAAAATCGAGAAGAGCCTTGCATGACTCATGTCCAGCAATTTGCAAGTAAATGAGTGGACTTCCTAGGTTAGATCTTTTTGTGAAAAGATTGCTAGCCTTGATCCAATTGAAACCAGCATGAGTTAACATCACAGTTTGGATTTGAGGCAACATTTGGTTTCAAGGGCACTCGAAGGTGTTTGATGCAAAGGATGAGGGTACTGGAGATGTAGGGTGAGTAGCCATATTAAGTTATGAGCATTTAAGAGGACTGCTGGGTTGAAAAAATGGTCATTTCCTGAAATGATTATCTAAACCACTTAGCTAGAAGGCTGATTATAAATTCACAACCCTTGTAGCATTTTGTTGTTGTGGCTATGAGGGAATTTCACCCTGCATGGACAAAGTAGGAGGTAACTGAGTTAAGGATGGAGGGATGTGTGTAGATGGATGTGGAGGGTGGTATGGATATGGATGCTTCCCTCAAGTAGATGGTAAATGTATTTGGTGGTACTTTCAGGGGTAATGGTGATGCTTACCCTTATGGATTTGGTTGCCTGTAAGGGTACTGCTACCTTGACAGTGGCATTCCCCACAATTATGGTTGTTGCCATTGTTGGTATTGCTCATATGGTTGTTGTGGAGCTCCACTTGGATAATAAGCTTATTGGTGTTGGTGGACCTACCTTGGATTGCCTTGAGGATAGGACAATCATCTAGGTGCTTGCCTCCTTACTTGTCATGGATTCAGTGCATACACCCTAGAATCTTGTAAGTGTGACACCATAGAGCAACACCCCTTTGGATGTTCATATTGACAGATGTCACAACCAGTATCATCTTCAAAGTCTATCTCCATAACTTCTTCTACTACAGTAACCTTGCCCTTACCTCTCTAGTAGGCACGTTTAGCTTCTTTTCGTCTTCTATGTTTACGATCACTATTTTGTTCTTTGGATGCTTTTGAAATTTTCATAGCAATTTGGAATTTCTCATCCAAAGAGTCCCATAATTTGTCAACCTAGAAATAGACTTTTGTATTGGTAAGGTTTTCCTATTTACCACCTTGTCAAGTGGTACATCCTCCTTGTCACAAAATTGAACCTTCCTTTTTCTTATGGAAGGGTCCCTATTATACTCTTCTGTACTTTCTATTTTTCGTAACTCATCTTCTTCTTTTGCCACTTTCTCTATAAGCCTTTAGATCTGATGAGCTCTCAGTTTAGACAATATCCCTTGGGCATACATCCCAAGAGTTCTTCTAGTTTCTGCTTTGAGCCCATCTATGATGTGGTGGAGTTATTTCCTCTAAGAATAACCATGGCTAGGGCATCAATGTAAGAGAGAATAATATCTGGCCATGGCAACATCCAAGGGTTCATGTGTTCCCTATTTCTAGCCTTGGATTTGCCTTCTCAGGTTGGACACTTTAGAGTACATTTGGTATTTTTCATTAAATAGCTCAAGCATTGTACTCCATCGGTGGATAGATTCTATCTCTAAGGACCGATACTAACTTCCAGCTTCCTTAATGAGTGTCCTAGGGAAGAGCTTGAGTTTCTACCAATCATTTTCAATGTTCTATAAGGCACAAGTATCATGGAAAGCTTATAGATGTGTTTGTAGATCAGAATTATATCCTCCCTCAAATATTTAGATATTATTCATATCTAAGTGCTTGATTTGACTATCCTTCACATGCCTAGTTGGAATCTTTACTACCTTTGCAATGTTAAGCATGCTTCAAGTAGCCAATAGAGGCTCATCATCATCATTATTGCATTGTCTTTAATGATGTTCTCTATTACACCAACATTCTTGGTGGGTTCTATGATCATTGTTGTCCCACTGATCACCTTCATCATGATTATTTCTTCGATGGCTTCTATCAGAACTAGATGATGAAGAGGAATGTTCAGAATCAGATGAAGAGGATGAAAAGGAAGATGGACTACCACCACCACTGTGATGTCCACCATCACCTCTTCACTCATTATAACCACCATCCTTAGATCCCTTTCCATTATGATGTTTACCTAAGTTCCTACCTTGATTGTTACCTTTTCCTGAATCTAGTTTATGAATAGTGGATCATAGGTTCAGGGCCACACCCTTATCACCAATAATAGGGGGTGGAGAATCTTCATGTTGGGAATCCTTAGGAGGAGGATCCACATTATCATCTTGGTTTAGCAGGAATAAAGGGTTACTAAAGTACTTCCCCTTTGTAAACTCATGGTGCTTTTCCTAGTGTTGATATCTCTTGCATTGTGTGCTAGTGGCATGGTAGTCTCGAGTGTTATAACCATTCATAACGTATTCCTCATGAAGATCTGGAATGCCCAAGTTTTTATGAGTTTGAAAGGGCATCCCTAGCACAAATCAATCGGGGGGCAATACGATGTTTCCCTCCATATCATGCCATCGCAATTGTTCATCCTGATGTAAAATGAAGGTGAAGTTTAGTACAAACTCATATGCATGAGTATATACCACTTTACACTCTTGTGGGACCAGTGGTTTGACATCTTCATGCCTGTGGGAAGAAGACATTTTACAATAATTAAAATAATCAACGTGCTTTTGTAATTAGATGTCATTCAAGAGTGATGTTGAACTTAGGTTCGTCCAATGAGATTAATAATGCTTACTCAACCTAGATAGTGCACATTTCAATAAACAAAGTCCCTGACAACAACGCCAATGATGAGTGGCGAGGTACCCCTACGCCTAACCATACGAATCAGAAAGCATTCATATACGATTTGGTTGAATTCTATGGACTTTATAGTTTTTGATGCACTAGTCTTCTAGGAAGTGAATCTCACCCTAAGGTCATTCATTATCTTTCCAATTACACTTGTGAAGTACAAAGGTATTATTAAATGTAATCGAGGCATATGATTTTTATCATTTTATGTTTTATGATTTTGGTGTTTCAAGAGAGATAAAGTAATTGGATTAACTAATTTAATTTAACTAATT
>MNCI01027688.1:1084552-1116731 GCA_015680685.1 Gnetum montanum
CTATCTAGCTTATCCCACTTAATTACCTTATTAGCTTAATTATTGGAAAACATTCAATGAATGAATAAATACCTAAACTATTCAGAATGTTGCAAGGTTTATCAAGAAGCTCATCTTTATTGTCGTACACACTATCGTGCTCAGGTACAACACTACTTGAATAAAGATCCATCCACTCAATGACTCCTGCTATAGACACTCGGGAAAAATATTCTAACTTTCAAATAGAAAAACTACATGATGCCATAAATGTGGCTAGTGAGCACATATTTATAGCAAAAATGGACCATACATTGATGAGGCCATGTCAATGCAACAAACGATGCATCGATGAGGTCTAGTCAATGGGGCCGCATTAATGAGGCCTTGTCGATGCAGCCAACCGCGATCCATCAACTATGATTTCTTTTCAAGAGTTAAATATCATATTATCAAAGATGTTTTTTAGTTAATTTGTTTTTGCAGTATTAATTTTTTTTGTTTTGAAGCTCAAATTAGGGAAGCTATTATATTTTATTGCTATTTATTTATTATTTTTAAGTAATGCTTTTTTTTTCTCTAAAGAAAGTATTTTTCTTCTCATTACAAGAAACCCTTTAGCAATAAGTGTTATGACATTGCCCTTAAGAGTGCCACATGGAGTCCTAAGTCACTAAGAAATAGAGAGTAGACTTAATATGGACTATGCTTCAATAGTCATAGATCTTCAATGTACAACTAGTGTAGCGAGTGCACTATAAATAATCATATAAGCGTTGGGACCATGAGACACATGCAAGGTAATATGAGCATGATTGCTCACACATGTAAACCACCTTGAGTAAGCTAGGATGCGCCTCTATACTACACATGTCTAGTCCTAACTCCCTTCTTTAAAGAGTAGGACAATTTCTTATGCCCAAAGCCAAAGTCCATGGTGCCTACATATCCTTGTGATGTAGTACCTAAGAAATCAAGGTCATGTAGTTCTATAAAGAGGAGGGAAAATGATGGTTAAGTTAACATAGAACTCAAATGGATCTTTGTATTGACCTTTTGGTATGTCAAAACCTTAAGGAAAATGGAGAACATAGAATGTTTATTGTGGATAATGTGTTTGTAGGACATGGACAAAAACTCCATAATGAGATCTAAGAACTCAATGAAACAAGATCTATAATGAGATTTCAAAATGAAGACTACATGGGCAAGATGAGAGCATGGATGAAAATGAAGGCTACAAAACAAATGAAGATGCTCTAAGGATTGTCAAGAAGGAAAATTAATAGAAGAAAGCCTTAGAAGACAGAGATCAAAAGTTGAGGAGACGTCTTCTAAAAACAATAGATGTCTACATCCTAGAGTAGACATCTCCCAGTAGACATCCCATAGAAGATGTTCCATTTTCCAACGAGATGTCTCTCATGAATTGAGGCCAATCTCAATTAGACATTCCAACTTTGAAGTAGATGTCTATAATAGCCATTTGGTAGCTATTGCACAAATTCTAAGGAGTTTTTGAAAACTCCAAGACTATAAGAAGATGTTAAAATCTTGGAAATTGTGCAAGAATTGTTCAAAAAAAGTAGTCATTATTTATTTTATGCTATTGCATTCTTATTCTTCATCGTAACATCATTTTCTTGATTGTATGTTGTATTGAGCTTCAAAGTACAAGGACTTGTAAATTTAGTTACATTCTTTCCTTATTTTTTCTCTTTTTCTTGTAGCCATGTGAGGATGATGTGCTTCTTGTGAGAAGGCATCCACATTAAGCTTGTTAGGACCTTACAAGGTTAAGTGGTTTTGCAACGTCAAAACACTCCAAAGTAGAGCTCAATTTTGTAAAGGTTGTGGGATCCTTGAAATCACATTATGGGCTTGTTAGGATCTTGTGGGGTTAAGTAGTTTCATAGTGATGAAACACTCTAGAGTGGAGCTTAGAGCTTATACAAGGTGTGGTGCCCTTCAAACCGCTTTTTGAAAAAACAAAGTTCAAAGGTGTGCAAGAAATTTACCCTTTAAGTGTGGACTACCCAAGTTGGGAAACCATGTAAATTTTGGTATGTTTCTTGTGATTAGTGCATTTTAATTAGGGGAACTTATTCAACCCCCCTTCTTAGTTTTCATTCCACAAGTGGTATTAGAGCTTTGTACTCTCAAGTTTGTGCTTCAACTTTCAAGAGTGAACTATGGAGGGGACATGCTACACAAAGCCACCAATGTTTGATGGCTTTGATTTTGCTCACTAGAAAGTAAGGATGTAAGGCTTCTTCAAGTCAATGGAATTTGAGGTATGGGAGTCAATCCTTGAAGGATACACACCACCTGTCGGTAGCGCATCAAAGGCCCTCAAGCCATGGAGTAAGTGGAATCCCAACAAAAGAGATAAGTTTATGTATGATTCAAAAGCAAAATTGTTTATATTGTGCATTAAATAAGTCTAAATTCAATAGAATAGTCAAATGTAAAATTGTTAAAGAAATTTGGAAAACCTTAGAAGCTACCTATGAGGACACATCCATAGTCAAACAATCAAAACTTTTGGTTTTGCAAAGTNATGAATCTCATAAGCAAAGGAGTAATAAAAGAAAAGCCTATCATCTTAAAACTAGCATCCAAAGAGAAGGAACTAGCTAAACAAGAAATGAACAATGAGGAAGAAATAACTCTTCTATTAAGGAGAGTTCAAAGGCTTCTAGCAAGAAAAGGAAGGAGCTTCAATCAACCAGGACCTAACCAATCTAACACTAAAGGTGAAAATAAAGGTAAAAATTTTTCAAATTCAAATTTTGATGCTTTTTCAATAGAATGTTGGGTATCTGGTGGAAGAGGTTAGGTGGCCTCCGAATGTCCTAGCACTTGTAGATTGCAATGAGGAGATAAGATTGACATGGATACAAAAAAGACTAACTTCTACATAAGCTAGAATGATGGAGAGCAAAGTGAAGAAGAGGTGGATGACACTTTAAAAGATTCATATTTCATCTATATGGCTCTTAAAGATGATGATACTAGCTTGTTAGATGATGATGATCAAATAAATATTGATGAAGAAACATATGACCTCTTGTGCAATGAACTTCTATCTCTTCAAAATCTTTGTATAAAATTAAAGAAGGAATTAAAAAACAAAGATCAATATGTCCTTTGTTAAATATGAAAATTTTAGATTTCACAAAAGAAACATTAGACCTAAGGGCTGAGAATAAAAAAATAACTCTATCCTATGAGTAGATTAAGGAAGAACTTGTAGATGCTAAACTTGTAAATGAGAGATTGGTCAAAGGAAAAGAATCTCTCCGAATAGTTCTTGGACAAGAAAGAAGTCCAAATGATAAAAGTGGACTAGGTTGTTATCAACAAGAATAAGTATCCACATAAAATGTATCTGAGCAAGAGGCCCCTTCAAAGATTGCGGTATCTATTGGTACTACATTTAACCAAAGAGCAACTCCAAGGTTTGATAACTTTAATCTAAACAAAAGGGTTAGGTGTTATTATTGTAATAGGATTGGACATAAGTAATGGGATTGCAATTTAAAGTATTATCATGTGAATATTTGGACATATCACAAAACTCCATGGTCTTATCCAAATGTATCAAGAAAGGAAATTGTGCAGGATAACAAGAAAAGGTAGACTAATCAAAAGGGCAAGGAAGTTGAGCAGGTATGGAGAATCAAAAAGAAGAATGATGATAATGAAAGAATCCTCTTTAACAAATTTGTGAAAGGAAGCCAATATTTAAAAAAAAAAAAAATTTGTGTAAGAGAAGGTACCTCAAAAGGGGAATCTCATTCTCAAGCTCCTTAGGCACCATCATTGTTTGTAAAAAGAAAGGTAAGTAGAGGTAAGTTTTTAATTCATTGTGAATATCTCTTAAGACTATTATCCTTAGTAGCCATTCCTAAGCCTTTTCTTGCTAAGAAATCTACCTTGAGACATCTTCATGATAAGAGATGTCCACCTGATTTTTGTTAGACATGGCATAGACATATATACCTCAAAGGAGATGTCTATCTTTTCATAAAAACCCTTGACGACCATAATTATATAAATCCAAACCTTCATTTTTCACTCATTCTTCCACATCCAAGGGGAGATGACTAGGGCTTCACCAAAAACTATGAGCTATGAATTTTTCTTCAAAATCCATGATCCACAAGAAGGTTGCAACATCAAGGCTACCCCGAAGAAAGAGTAAGAAGTCAAAGGAAGCTTCCTCCAACTCTATAAGCACTTATTCTCCACAATTTAGATCCATTGAAGCCTAGCATCAATTTGAGGTAACTCAAACCATCTCTATTATCTCTAAACATTCTCTTTGTTTCCAATAATGTCATCAGAAGGAATTGATGGGGTTATTTCAAGTGTTGAATTTTATTTCATTCATTTCCATGAATTTCTGTGTTCTTGAAATTCTCCTAAGAGAATTCTATTGTAACATTGTCATTCCAAATCCATCTATTGGGGCTCTCACTACCATGGTTAGGGGTATGTTGATTGATGTTTATCCCCAAGTAGTTAATGTAATTCTTGGGATATCCAGTGTTGATGTTTTTAGAGTCACCATTCATTCCATGAATGAAATTTTCATGAATGGTGTGATTCCTATCTCCCAAGATGAATTTTACAATGCTTTGTTTGGGAAGTCAATGTCTCTACATATGGAAGAATTTATTGGAGTTAGATGGTCCCTAATGCTTCCATCCTCTCTCTCATTATTTTATATAATGTCATTGTAAAAAGAGGAAGCTATAACTATTTGTTGTCAGCCTAATCATTTGTCCTCTATTGCCTTCTCATAGGATAACCTTTGGAGTATGCCAGGACATGTTGGGCTTGTTTACCAAGGCGAGAATCTATGGGCATCCTCACCTTATCAGTTTGTTAATTCAACAGAGAGGTGCTCCCATTCCTGACATGCCTTTAATTAAAGGTAAGAGGAGCCTTGGTGAGTAGTCCAAAAAGAGGAGCTCCACCCATGTTGAAGATGCCAAACCTAGCACCAAACCTCACAAATCAAGAAAAAAAAGATCTGCATCACCATCTTAGACCTCTCCTCAGTTGAGAAGGTCTAAATCTATTGAAGGTTAGGTGATCTCTTCTCTAAAGAAGCTGCTTAAGCCCTTTGCTTGCACTATTGGGAGGATTGGAATGAATCTCTCTTACCTTCATAAGAGAATGGACATAGCTGGAGTACCTCTTCCTCTTAATGGGAAACAATTTGAGGAGATTAGCACTCCTTCCATATCAGATAGTGAGGAGGATTGTCCAACCCCACATATACATTTAGTAGCAACTGGGCCTTCCTGAGCTTATAACTTAGGAAATGCATTAGATTCCAAGGAGCTCAATGCACCACTAGCATGTGTCTAGGGGGAGTTTCATGATCCCATGTAGCTTGGATGTAGTTCTCATCATCTGGATGATGCTCCACGGACATTTGAGCAATAGGCCATAAAGAGCATCTTTGAGACTTCTTCCTAATGGAGATTTTCTAATCCTATCACTTATTATAGGAAGGTGATGAGTGGCGAGGTACCCCTACACTCAACCATACGAAACGAGCGTAGCACGTGCGATCCGGTTGAACTCCATAGACTAAATGCCTAAACGCCCCATGGAACACTTGGGGATAATCATTCGTTGTCTTCCCAGACTTACTTGTTGTTGTCACGGTGTATGGTTAAGTAAGTCCGAGATATATGATTTTTATGGTCTTTTATGGTTTTTCTCCTATGTTATGAGGTGATGGGTTGAGAAACTAACTAACTCTAACTAATGTCCTAAGTCTAAGTTAACTAGCGTCAGCATCTGTTCCCACTTACCGTACACACCCTGAACTATGCAATTGTGGCTACCAAACGCTAATCGTTACTGGGATCACCACATGTAACGCACGTGCTTGAAGTGGTCGTACTGAGGCACTTAACTAGCCTAAACGTGATGAGCAGCCGATTCCTTGACTAGCTGTACACACCCGTAGATGCTCGTAATCAAGTCGTACTCATCCCGCATTCTAGGAGTTAAGGGTGAGAGAGACTAATCGNTGGGGGCACATGGAAAATATTCTATCTTTGGAGTGATCAAACTACCAGAGTTTCCCTACTTTAACCCTAGGATGGGAAATAAGGGGAGTGCCGCCTCTTATTTATAGATTTGGCGGCGGACCGCAATATCGCATACGCGATATCGCAGGGGACGATGCGATATCGCGGCCCATGCAATATTGTGTCTCATCAGAAGGGTGCTTCTTCATCCTCTTAGTAGGCTCCATCCTAGTAGCACTAGCTTCATCTCGATTTTGAGTGAAGCTTCGTCTATAAAGAGTTCCAATTCAGATACCATCTTTGGACAATGACAACAAGCAACATGTCTCCAGCTCCAACACCAATAGTGATGATGAGGAGGAGGAGACCTACATACCTTCTCATGATACAACTACTTTTGATGAGGATTCGAATGATGTAACTAAGGTCAATGATTAGAGTCCTTAGGTGGTCCCTCCTTTTGGGTGATGTCCAAAAAGGGGAAGAATTTTTGGATAGGTTGTTATGCATTGGATAATGTGGATTGTTGTATATTGGACAATGATAGTATGTATGGACATTATTATGCATTGGACAATTTGGTTTGTTATGCATTGGACAATTTGTTATATGGATAGTATATATTTGTACATTGTGGATTAGATAGTGACAATTTGTATGGACAGATGCTTATGAACTTTATGCCCTTTGTATCCATCTACTATGGTGTATAGATAGGTTGGCCCTTAGATAGTTTGTGGAAATATCTTGTTTCTACTTGCACTTATTAGCTTGAGCCCTCATGTTTTACCCTCAACAATTCCCTTTGGCTGCCATTGGAATTTATTTGTCTTAAGTATTTTTATTGTTTACTGTTTATATTTATTCATCCATTTTCTTAAGTTTTGGACATCATCAAAAAGGGGAGATTGTTAACCTTTTAGTATGTCAAAACCTTAAGGAAAATGGAGAACATAGAATGTTTGTTGTGAATAATGTGTTTGTAGGACATGGATAATAACTTTACAATGAGATCTAAGAAATCAATGAAACAAGATCTACAACAAGATGTCAAAATAAAGACTACATGGGTAGTATGAGAGCATGGATGAAAATGAAGGCTACAAAACAAATGAAGATGCTCCAACACTGGCAAGAATGCAAATTGATAGAAGAAAGCTTCAGAAGATAGAGCTTAAAAGTTGAGGAGACATCTCCTAAAAATAGTAGACGTCTACATCCCAAAGTAGACGTCTTCTAGTAGACGTTCCATTTTCTAGTGAGATGTCTCTCCTAAATTGAGGCCAATCTTAGGTAGACATTTCAACTTCGAAGTAGATGTCTACACTAGTTGTTTGGTAACTGTTGCACGAATTCCAAAGAGTTTTTGGAAACTCCAAAACTATAAGAAGATGTCAAAATCTTAGGAATTGTGCAAGTATTGTTCACAAAAGATCAATCATTGTCTATTCAATGCTATTGTATTTTTGTTCTTTATTGTAACATCATTTGCTTGGTTGTATGTTACATTGAGCTTCAAAGTATAAGGACTTGTAAATTTAGTTACATTCTTTCCTTGTTTTCTCTCTCTTTCTTGTAGCCCTATGGGGTTGATGTGCTTCTTGTTGGAAGGCATCCACATTGAGCTTATTGGGACCTTGTAGGGTTGAGTGGTTTTGCAGCGTCAAAACACTTCGGGGTGGAGCTCAATTTTGTAAAAGTTGTGGGATCCTTGAAATCACATTTTAAGCTTGTTGCAACCTTGTGAGGTTGAGTGGTTTCACAACAACGAAACACTTTGGAGTGGAGCTAAGAGCTTGTATAGGATGTGGTGCCCCTTCAAACCACTTTTTCAAGAAACAAAGTTTGGAGGTGTGCAAGGAATTTACCTTTTGAGTGTAGACTACCCAAGTGGGGGAACCACGTAAATTTTGGTGTGTTTCTTGTGGCTAGTGCATTTTAATTAGGGGAGCTTATTCAACCCCCCTTCTAACTTCTTAATCTACACCCAACCTTTGAACTACTGCATATTTTCTTACAAGAAGTGAAAATCCATAATGTCACCTCTAAATAAGGATAAGACCTAATCTTTTTCTTACCCTAAAGATGAGCTTTTTAAAGATTGATTACAAAGATAAAAACTTGAAAAAGAATCCAAAACTATTGAACTTTTTCTTTATACTCTCTCTACTAAATTGAATTAATGTCTCAATTTTTTTTAATTATTATTATTTAATGTTACGACGACCCAAGACGACCATGCATTTCAAATAGCCCATCCTTTTAAGATGAAAACTTAAATTGTGAGAAGTTCCAAAGTCATTTGGTAGTTTTTCTATATAAATTATTAATTTGAAAGTTTGCAGATTATCCACTTTATCACCCATCCCCAGGCACCTGCTTCACGTGATAAGGAAAGGAGTATGAGATTTTGGCGCTACTTTGTTCCGGTCATGGCAATTTTAATTTCGTAGGTGGTTGATTTAATTCCACCATGGCCTTTCCCAAAAGCATCATCAGACAAGAGCTGAGCTCATGTTCCTTTCCTTTCCTTTCCTCTTAGGAGCGGGAAATCAAAATTGCCTTCGTTCACACATGTTTCCAACGCAAAGCGCCGCTGCTCAGATCTTTGGCGGAGCCTGCACTCTGCATCTGATGCGATGCTCTGCTAAACTTTAAAGCGCCTGCACTCCACTGCACTGCTCTGCTGCCTCTCTCTCTCTCTCTCTGCGAATATTTGCACAAGCAATGCAATGCAATGCAGCCATTACAGTGAGCAAGAGTTCTTTTCTTGTTTTTGTGGTTGTGCTTGTGGTGTGCATCGTCTGACAGCAGCTTATCTTAGCTTACTATAGCCGAGCCTTTGCCTTAGCATTAGCATGGAGGAGGTGTTTGAATCACACGGTTACTGTCACCACATCTCTCCTTGTTGCTGTTGTTGCTCATCGCACAGATGCGGCAACAACAACCAAAGCAACAGTAGCAGTAGCAGCGGGAGAAGAAGAAGAAAAAATCGAGGCAGTGCACAAAATGTTGCTGCTGTTATCTACGTTCCCGTTTCTCCCAATCATGACGATTGCAACTCGGGACCAGAGGAGGAGGAGGAGGAGCAGCAGCAGCAAGAAGAAGAAGAAGAATATGCTGCCAAATACAGTCTCTGTCGCGGTAGGGCAAGACGGACTCGAACTCAAACTCAAACTCGCGATCATGGCCATGGCCATGGCCATGTCACGTACGTGGATCGCAGCAGAACCTACTATGCAAAGGCAAAGGCGCATCCGCAGAGAGAATCTGATACTACAGAGATTTGGCACTGCGTGCAAGGCTTAGCCGATCGCATGGCGGCTATGGAGTTCGGGATTCGGGAGTTATTGTTCCACAATCGCAAAACCGCCGCGGATTCTTCCGCAACGATGATGCCGCGGAAGAGTAGTCCGTTTTCCTTTTCTTGTTCGAGAAGGTTGTTTCCTCGGAGCACGTCGTCCATGAGTGAAGACACGGCCGCGGTGGTTATTCAGAGGCGATTCAGAGCATTTCTGGCTCGTCGCTCGTTGACTCTGCGAGGGCTTCAGGACCTCGCTGTTGTCAAGACTGGCTTCTACGAGCTCAAGCAGCTGCTCAAGCACAGAAATTTCTGCAGATTCCTTGCCTGTTGTCCGGAGGACAAGCTTGCACTTTCTGAGAAGGCAGCTGTGCTTCTGCTCAAGCTCGAATCCATTCAAGTGGGTTTTTCTTTGCTGTTCATATCTGTTCCCAAATCAGTGTTCCTGTTTTGCTTTATTCCTCGTACGTCTGATATTTGATTTAATAAGTCGTTTTGGAAGTATGTAGTTTCCAAACTTGTTCACAATCTCTTCGTTATCACAAAGCTAAATGAAACATTATTAAAACTGAAACTGATACTAGAGATTTACATTGGAAGAATAGATTTATTATGTCCAAAGACCCAAAAAGGTCTGATGAAAAAAATTGATTCAACAAAGTGGCCATATACAACAGGATGTAACAAAAAATATCATACAAATTATTTCCTCCAATATTAATTTTTGAGGCTAAAGATTACTCATAGAACAGTTAAGAAAAATACGTTGCTCATCATCAATAGCTTTTGTCCCATGTAACTTGCATGTGTACTTTTCTCTATGCTGGTGAATCCATCTCCTGCATTCAATTTTAAGTCATTGTGATCTTAGATAAAGTTTGTTAATAAGACTGCAAATTCTTAGTGAAATTTAATCAGCAAGATAGAAGATTTTCGAATATAATTGATTACCTTTAATGCACTCCAAATAAATTTCTTCTTGCCTTTCACATTTGATCAAAGCTTCAATATTGCTTATTGCTCAAACCAATCTGCAAATGTGCTTATGATTTTTCTGTACATCTTCCAAGGATAAGTTCCAGTTCTTTAGTCATTGTATCTCCTGAAAAAATCAATCTTGGTTTTTGGAATCTTTAAGCATTGCTTTAGAAAATTGGACATGTTTTGTTTGTGACAGATTTTGGGTGGAGACAATAAATTGCGATCAAGCTTCTGCTTTTAAAAGTAACATGTTGCATTCCAGAAGTAGCATATGATATGATGTTTGATTCTTCACCTCCAACACATCAAAGAGAAGTTTTTGTATTTTGCACTGAGACATCATCCTCAAACAATACATCTATACAACACAGTAGGGTAAATGATAGCCTGAAGGATTTGCTTTTTGGCTTTTCTTGCCCAAACTCTTAAATACCTGCATTTATTTTTAATTGCATTAAGAACTTTAATGCCACCTGCTATTCTCTCAACAGATATATCCTATTTATAGTTATTTGCAAAGTTGTTATTATGACATGAAGAGACTATGACGGTGTCTATTGAAACAGAAGCAACGTATAGATAAATTTTCTTGACAGTGTTCTCAGAATGAATAATATTTCAAGTTGTCTCCAAGAAAACTCATTTTGGAAAGCACACTTACCTTTAGTATTTTGGGATTTCAAAAATATTAGTTGTTTCTGAATCTAAAAAGTGCTCGATACCTTTAAACTTGAAATGCGTTTTGTAAGTAGCAACAGGTTCAAATAGAACAATCTTGAATACTGAAAACAAATGCATATTTTCAGGTGGGAAAATCCAGAACTGAACATCCTTTTGAAGATAAAAATCAACAAAATTATGAGCTAAAGGAACTCCATTTCAAACATGCCAATAAATAAATGCAACATCATATCCAGTTGTAAATTCACCGAATATAATCAACAGACAGATAATGTAGATGGAGAATGTAAAAAGCTAGAAGGATTGGGAAAAAACTGGCATCATCCTATTAAAAATAAAATGTGTCATTATAGATCTTTTACATTAAGTAAATTCTCCAAGGTAAGACCATTTCAATTTCTGCTCAACGCTATATTCTTTATGTTGCCTATATGTAAGAGGAATCTATGTCATCTAATGGTCGACTGGCTAAAAATTTCTCTGAAAAATAGCCCTTTACATTGTCATTACACAACTATGTGTTCTTATAATTAACTTATTTTATACTAGTAATGACACGCACACATTCATTCTGACTGTTGAATTCATCTGTACCATTCATATGTTTCATACCTTTGCAGAGATACTTGTGCTGTTTCAGGTTTTGTTTTCAATTTTTGTTTTTCCTTTGCATTTAAAATGCTCTGTCAGTCTATTTTCGCACCTGAAAGCAAACTTTTGATGGTAGAAATATATCATCTCAGCTGTGCAAGATTGTTCCATCTGTATGTAAACTACCCTTATTAGGTCAGCATTTAACCTAAAAGTATGAGTGATCCATCCACCCTCCCATTGTTGAGTTAAAGTAATTTTTTTTAGCATGCATCATCACCTTCTGTTTTCCATTTATAAAGAATTAAAAAAAAATTGTTAACAAATATACATTCTTTAGTTAGGACTCCAAAGCCTCCTTAGATTGCCCCCAGTTGACAATGATCCAATCCAAATAATGAAGAACACAACTCAAAGAATAATTGAAATTGAATAATCAAACACAAGATGGAATCCAGCTTCATTCCTTTTCCACAAGCCAATGCAACATTTGATCCAAGCAAGGTTCAAAGGAGAAATTAGATTGTAAATGTTATAATCAGATCTGAAAACAATTAGATCTGAAAACACAGATCTGAAAAACACAGATCTGAAAACACACTACAAATGCTCTAGAGAAATTATTAAAAACCCTACAGATCTGAATAAATCATTAGAGGCAAAATATTGCACTGTAAGAAACACTATAAACCACTCTTAAAACATTCCAAACTCTAGCAAACATTTGCTATGATAATAGAATGAAAGCAGAATGAAAACAGTAAAAAAAAAGGAAATAGCACAAGAACACAGAGAGTTATGTGGTTCGGGCCCCTTTTACCCTACTTCCACAACAATGCTGATCTGCCTTCTATTCTTCTCAAATCTTAAGGACACAAGCCGTCCTTGCAACTTTTCAAATACACAATTTGTTATTCCAACAGATCTCAGATCAACACCAACAAGACTCACGTCTCCAAGGTAAAACCTTGATACAATGCTTTCACTTTGAAGCACACCCTAAAGGCTACCCCAAGCCTTCTATTTATGAAGAAACATGAGGACCAAACCCCAATCCTAATACATGTGGGATAAAACACAACCCCACATCAAATGCAACATAAAAGGAAATACAACAATTAATGTATTTGTCTTCATTTTTCCAACAGAAGAACCTTTTCAAATCACACTTCCACCCTGTCAGCTCTCTCTTTCTCTCTTTCACAATGGTTTATATCGCAAATGTTGGCCAAAAAGTCTCTAACCCTAACTTACCTTTTCAACAAATAGGCTTAGTTATCCTTAGATTTCAGTATCCCTCTCAATTTTACAATTACACGGTTTAACTTAAGTTGTAAGTTTTAAAATTTTAAATGTGGGAAGTGATTGTGATTGACCTGTGACTGGCAATAAGCTTGCAGTGGACTGCAATCTAACTATAATCACTAACTCACATTCTGGAACAATATAAACTTGAGATCTCTAGCCTATCGTTGTGATTGGATTGCAAACTGTGGCTCCCTTGCATCTGATTATGAATGGACCATGGTTTGCACCCAATTTGTAGGCATTCTAATAGATCTTGACAAGTAGTATGATGCTTGCACTTAGGGAAGTGTTGAAACAATTCTCTCATGTGATGAGGCAAATTATAGTAATGGTAGCAAGCAACTAGATTTGAAGAGCAAGGGTAAGTAAAAGCAAATTTAGATTGACTAGAAGAATGAGAGTCAAGAAGAAAAGTGAAGCTTTGATAATAAAAAAAAAGAATAACATGACATTCTTAAGACACGAGAAAAAGGACCACTATGCAGTGGAGTGCAGATTTTTACAAGTAGATCAAGAAGAAAGGCTAAGCACTTTAGGTGAATGAGATTGGGAAGAAGTTAAATTCTAGTGATAGTGATGACAACTTTGTGGCACTTGTACACGTTGTTAACAAAGTACAACTAAGACCTTCTAGATTTGACAATTGGGATCAAATTGGATTGCTTAGTGACCAAGCTGATGTCATCGGTTGTGCAAATTCTATGATAGCATGTGAAGCTAACTGAAAGATCATGGATATAAGGGTAACTTAGTGCATGACTCTTAAAAAAGATTTGTCCTACAAACTGAGTAGAAAGCATCATAGATTAGCTAGCATGGTAAAGATACAAACTCACAACTAGTTAAAGGAATAGGAACTGTATTGATTAAACCTTTTGATGGAGCAAAGGGACTCTAGTTAAGGAACGTCCTATACATTCTTGGTTTGAAGCAAAATCGTTTATCGTTAAATACGTTGGTTAGAAAAGGTTTTGACATAAGCATGACAAAAAAGGATGGGAAGGTAGATGTAACAAAAAATAACATCAACTACCTTATAGGGAAGCTAGAAGATAAGCTTGAATGATAGATCACTAATAGATTAGAAAGAATTATCTGTTTCACAATAGCTTGTGGATTCCATATACCATTGCAAGGTAGTCAAGATGCGAAATCCATTACAGCTCTCTCAAGAAGCAGTTTAGCATACTAGAGTATGACATGTTCCTTTGAAAAGGATTTGTAAACTCATAATGTCCCAAAGGATTTGTAACTGAAGACTTTACAATGTGAGGCTTGCATTATGGGCAAAGGTACAAGAGAACAATTTAAGTAGAGTAGCAATGAATTGATGAGAAAGTTGGAGTGGGTACACTTTGATGTGTGTGGATCAATGTTGACAGAAATACTTTGAGGTAATTGTCACGTCATCACCTTCATCAAGGAAGTAGATCAAAGAATTTTGGTAATAGATAATGAAATTTTGGATAGGTGGGAAATTTTTTTTCAAGAATTATTAAATGAAGAATTCCCATGAGAAGACATCCAAGAAGAAGAACCAAATTTTGGTTTGGTTAATGAACCTTCTTTCTTTGAGGTGAAGAGAACCTTATCAACGATGAAAAATGGAAAAGATGTTGGATTAGACAACATTCCAATATAGGCTTGGAAAGCATTGGGAGATATAGAAGTTTCTTGGCTGACACAATTATTTAACAAAATCTTGAAGGATGGAGAAATGCCCAACAATTTGAGAAAAAAGCTTTGTTATTCCTATTTACAAAAATAAAGGAGATGTTTAAAATTATGCAAACTATAGAGGGATCAAGCTAATGAGCCACACTATGAAGCTTTGGGAGAGAGTAATAGAGCAGCGTCTTAAACTTGAATCAAAAGTGTCAAAAAATCAATTTGGATTTATGCCAGGGAGATCTACTATAAGTGCTATTTTCTTGATATGGCAATTAATTAAGAAATTCAGAAAACATAGAAAAAATCCACATATGATCTTCATTGACTTAGAAAAAGCATATGATAGAGTGCCTAGAGATATTATTTTGTGGGCCTTATAGAGGAAAAATATCCTTGATAAATATATTAAAGTAATTCAAAACATGTTTGAAAGAGCTACCACTAAAATTAGAACAACTTGTCAAACCACATATAATGTTTTAGTCATAGTAGGTCTACATCAATGGTTTGCACTTAGCCCGTACTTATTTGCCATTATTATGGATGAATTAATAAAGGAAATACAAGAGGAAATCCCTTGTTGTATGCTATTTGTAGATGATATTGTGTTGGTGGATACGACTTGAGAAAATATTGCTTCTAAAATAGAGAAGTGGAGACATGCTTTAGAATCAAAAGACTTAAAAATTAGCAGAAGTAAGACAGAATATATGGAATGCAATTTTAATAACAACATAAATGGTGGTGAAATAGAAGTGACAATTCAAGGCCAAAAAGTTCCACTACCTAGGATCAATCCTCGAATTAGGTGATGAAATTGATAACAATATAAAAATAAAATTAAGGTAGGATGGTTAAAATGAAGACAAACTAGTAGTGTTCTATGTGATAAAAGGATACCAATAAAATTGAAGGAGAAATTTTGTAGGACAACAATCAGGCTTGCTATCTTATATGGTGTTGAATGTTGGGCAGTACAAAAAAGGCATGTACAACAAATCAGTATGGTAGAAACATGAATGCTTTGAGGAATATTGAATGTTATTAGAAAAGATAAATTCCATAATATAGACGTTAGAGGAAGACTTGGAATGGGCTCTATTTCAAATAAGCTACAAGAATGGTGACTTAGATGGTTTGGACATGTGCAAAGAAAGATCAAACAATGAGCCCATAAACAAAGGTTTCTACATTGCTATTCCAGGAAAGTCACCAAAAGGAAGACCGAAGAAGACATAGATAAAAATGATTGAAGATGATTTGAAAAAACTTCAAAGTAACAAAGATCTTGCTCTTTAAAGAGGCAAATGGTGAAAAAGAATTCATGTAGCTGACTCCATTTTATTGGGACAAGGCTAGGATAATGATGATGATCACCTTCATCTATGACTACATCAAACAGGTATGGATTAAATACTTGAAATACAAATCATAGGTCTTTGATTCCTTTTAGGTGTGGAAAGCTCTCATTGAAAAGTAATGGGGTTGCAGTATCAATACATTGCAAACAAACAATGGAGAGAAGTATGTCTTCAAAGAATTCAAAGAATTTTTTAAGAGGGAAGTGATAAGCACCAAAATTGTATCATTTGAATATACTTCAGAAGTGGTTTATATATATATATATATAACTGGTAATAAGAGTGTTGGTATCAAATAATATTAATTTATATATTTTGTTAATAAATTGGTATTATTAATGGCTTTTGGAAGTGTTTAGGATTGCAAAAGTGATTTAAGATGATCTCAAATGGAGAATCTGACTATGCCATTGCGTCCAACATGTTCAAAACCTCATAAACGATCCCTTATTTGCTGGAAACGGAGTCTCGATGATAGAGATATGGCTGGTTAAAGTTTTGGTCAAACTTAGTCAAAAAGTCAACTGTGGTAAAACTGATGATGTCAGTGCCACACCATCAGGTCAAAGTGCCACATCACCAGGTCAAAACACCACACCAGCTAGTAAACATGATGATGTCCCACTTGCCATGTCATCACTACTGTTCCTATGACCACATCTGCATTGCAATCTCATGAAGTCATCATTACCACATTCTAAATGAAATTTCCATTGGTTATGTTGGTTGGAATTCTAGTGTTTTAGAAAGTGAGATTTGAATCCATAATTTTAGGAGGAAAGTCTTATCTCCTCTCCTCTAACCACGTCATCAAAGCTCTTTCGTTTTTATATAAGCTTTATTATCTATTCTAAGTTTCGTTTCTATAATAAAATAAGCTAACTTAAAACAAACATATCTTCCTCATACGGAGGAGTTTTCAAGTGTTGTTTGAAGCGTATGGAAGCTTTTAGCCTCTATTTTTATGGGAGACCTGTTATAGTCTTATTTTTCATGGCCAAAATTCTGGTAAGACAAAAGCATTTGATTTTATCTAGGTCTTACTTACACCCTTCCAAACCTATATAAACCCCCTTAATGTATGAAGAAGGGCAACCTTTAAATCATTGGTGAACTGTCCCTAAGAATGTCTAACTTATCCCACCTCCCTATTTTCATTTTAGTTGCTGTTGCATGGAGTTAGAGAGTGTACGGGATTGAGGTTCTAACTTGTGGATGTCCCAGGAGCATCGCCGCTCATTGCAGCTAACGCTATGGCTTCCTTTGTTTCTTACCATTGAACTCTAGGGGAAATTAACGCAAGCAATGGTTTCACATCTATTCTTGGTCCCCTGTGAAGGTATGTTTTATATTCTCATTAAGGTTGTGTAGGGTCCTACAATGATGTATGTTGGAATCTTTATTAATATTTCCTAAGCTTCTGAAATTAAATCCTCTTTGATTCTAAGGCATACTTACTTTCTCTTAGTTGAAACTATAAAGCGATTATTGCTGTGATAGAGACCAAATGAATGAACGTCCTTGCTTTTCAATTGATTGAATAAGTGAGGTGGCTTCTAAAAATAAGAAAATATGCACCACTTGAATAAATGATTTTTGGCCCATAGAAGATTCTCCATGACATTTTGTTTTCCCTCGTCCACAGGGTCTTATCATCTGTCCATCATGTTTTAAAAAAGCTTTAAAAAAGGAAAAATGAATAAAAAAAACATGCCTCTTGGGTTTTCCTTGAAATATTAGTTACATGTGATGTTCTATCCTTACACAACAGTTAAGCATCTTTTAAATGATTTTTGGTGGCCTTTCTTCAAATCATTTAATTTTTTCTTATCGACTTACAACTACAAGGCTGTAGTTCTAGCTGGAGCAATAGGAGAAAAGGGGTTGAGTGAGTGTTGAGCAAAATTGATTGGGTTTGGGTAGCTGTTAATTTGATGGGATTGTTTGACTTTTTGTTGATAGGTTAGATAGGAGAGCTGTAGATCACTACTTCCTGCCTCTTTTGTGGGGTCCATGAGGGTGGACACCAGCCCTTTATACTGGAGAGATATTGGGTGCGTAGACCTAGACTATGGGATGAAGTAGAACTAGTTTGGAAAAACTACCTAGTAGAGTAGAACCCTCTAGACTTCCTTAAGGAGGGTTTGAAAAAGATGAAACAGTGCATTAATGGATGGTCCTTAGAAGAGAAATTCCCTTTTACGTTTATTAAAAAACACTGGCTACAATGACTTTAGGAGGTACAAACAGTGTAGGAACATGGTCATGACCAGCAGGAGGTGGAGTCAGAGATTCTCAGGAGTTGCATAAGCTTTATGTAGATGAGGAGACCTATTGGAAGCAGAGATCTTAGATCACATGGTTGATGGAAGGGGATCACAACATGAAGTTTTTTCATGTTGTAGCCAAAGCCCGAAAGAGTGCTAAGCGAATTCATATGATTAAGATGGGCAATAAGATTACTAAAGATGAGGATGAAATTGTGGCTAGCCTGGAGAATTTTTACAGGGATATTTGAAAAATGTGGGACAAGGGATTTGTCTGTGTAGATCAAAAAGGTGCTAGATGGGTAGGATAATGATAGTTTTGTTGCTCTTATTACCAGTCAAGAAGTTTGGACTGCTATTGCTTCTATGAAGGCGGGAAAGGCACCTGGTCTGGATAGGCAGCCTATAGAATTCTTCAGAGGACTCCATGACATCATTGGGGATAACTTGGTTGATGCCTTTAATCTTATTTTAAAATGGGGATAAGTTTGTAGGGAGATTAATTATTCCAGGGTGTTTCTGACCACAGACCCATTGGTGCTTGTAATTTCTTGATGCGGGTCGTTTCCAAAGTCTTGGTGGGTTGGTTATCTCCAATCCTCCACAAGCTTGTTGAAGAGCACCAGGTTGGCTTTTGCTTCAAGCCTCTTCATTTCTAATCAAATTATTCTAAATTAAGAGCTGATACACTTAGTGTCCAAGCATAAGTTTTGAAGTATGTTCTTTAAGCTTGACATTGCTAAGGCATATGATTCTCTTTCATGGGATGCTTTGAAGACTGATGTTAAGGGATTTCACCCATAGTTTGTTAAGCTTTGCATTAATATTCAGTTAACTGGGTGATGAGGACATCACACAACCCATTGTACCAATCCTTAATTGACTTTGTGCATGTTTCTTGTTGGTTTGTATGTCTTGTGTTTGTTTGTAGGTGTCGTTTATGTTTTGGTGTGTTCTCCATACATTTGGGAGGTTCCGGGTGGGAGCTTGAATGAGGTCTTGGGTTTCAGGCCTGACGTCTTGGGCATTTGAAGTGCTGGCAGGAAAGATGTCTTTGCTGCAGACAAGATGTCTTCCTGATGCACAAGATGTCTTATGGGTGAAGTTTGATCTTTGGAAAGACGTCTTCGAGGTGCAAAAGATGTCTTCTGCACAAGCCTGACTCTTGGGAAAGACGTCTTCTTGCAGTTGATTTCAGCTCGGGAAAGACATCTTCCAGACATTAAAGATATCTTGTTTGATGATGATGTTTTTGTACGGATTCCAACGGTCCTAAAATTGTAATTTTTATGCCATGGGAAGGTGAAAGGTCATGAGAAAAAAGTATAAATAGGCATCAAAAGCCTCAATTTGTGTAAGAGTATATGAGTGTTAAGAGAGAGTGTAAGAGTGAGAAGTGAGAGAATGTTCTTCCTTGCGAGACTTTGGAGTCCTCTTGAGTGTTGATTACTTTGCTTTGAGTGTGGTGTGAGGATTTGATTGGATTACCTTGTCTGTCCTTGGGAGTACTGTGCTTCCTTCCTACTTGCACTTTTTTCCATGAGCAAGAATAAAGATTTTTCCTTTTCCGTCTTGTTCAATTTGACTTTGTTTTGGTTTGAGAGAGCTTGTAGTGTGGAATCCAAGGGAGCTCCTCATCACTGGGGCATATTTTATGGAAATAAATTGCAAATTAAGAGACTATTTTGGTTCTTAAAGGGTCTTATGGAGGGGATCTGTTGTCCCCAAAATCTTTTTATTATTGCCATGGATACTATGCAGGATTATTTGGAAGCTGTTGGGGTTAGAGGCATATAGGCAGTTGGAATTAGAAGTTTGTTCAAACATTATGCCAATTATACAATGCTCAGCACCAATGCGTAGGTGCTTGATACTAAAGTTGTTAAAAAGGTGGCACTGTATACTTTTGAGGAAGAGTTGGGGTTATTAGTGAATTGGGCCAAGTTGGTGCACATTTCTTTAATACATTTCTGCAGTTAAAAAGAGCTGTTAATAATATATTACCTGTTAGGGATGGGGGAACGGCACTGCCTACTTGGTTACTCCATTGTTCGACTGAAGAAGAACCCATGAAGAGGGGCTGGGCAGCCACGTCAGGCTTCTTCACCACAGGAGCGATCACCCAAAACCAAAACTATTACACGCATGTTTACCACATGGATGGAGGATTTGTACAAAAACTTTATTATGGAGTGCAAAATTAGATGGCTAAATTCCATATAAGGGACATTATTTTAACTTCCATCGTGTTGGCAAACATTTCTAGGTATGTTGCTTTCATTTGCTTCCCCCTGAAGCAAGCGATATACATAGTCAATACCGTTATTACTCAGTTTGTTTAGTCAGGGGTAAAAATTGCCCAACAACTCATTTCGTTAATTGGGATACCTTATCACAACCAAGGCAATGTGGGGGACTGAGGGTCCTGAAGTTTGAGGATAGTATTCTAGTCGGCCAATTATACATTATTCAAAGGATCCAAAACATTTGGGTTAAAGGTATTATGGTTAATTATGCTCAATGGTCTGCTCATCATGCAAATTTAGATATTTAGCATGCCATCTGTAATCATCACTTTATCATCTCAAACTTGCACTTTGGGATGAACTGTAACTCCAAAGATCTTATGTTGGAGAAGTATGCAAAAGTTGATGGGTGGTAGCAGATATGGAAGGGATGTATCCTAGAGAAAAAATGTTAGGTTTGGAGATGTAAATGCTTAGTGGATGTTGGGTGTCATTTGAAAAGATAGGATCAACAATTTTCTTATTAGTAGAAGTTTGGTGGTAGGATCCATAGATGAAAAAACTTAAGGAAACATATATAAGATGGTTTGGCTATGTGTAGAGAAGACTAGAGAGTGCACCTGTTAGAAGAGGCTGCTTAATTGAAGTAGAGGGAAAACACCAAAGAGATTGACTAAATTATAGATGGTATATAAGAATAAGGAAAAGACATTCAAGATTTGGGAAGTAAAGTCAATTGTGCTCTTAATAGAGGTGAATGGTAGAAAAGAATTCATATTGTCAACCCCATGTAGATGGGATAAAGCTAGGATAATGATAATGATCAATTTACCAAAACTAATACTCTATGTTGTGACAATCAAGCTACTATCAAGATATGCATTTTTTTGGTCAAATACAATGATTTAAAAGTTGGTGATTTTTCACCACTTAGGGAAAAAGTTGTTGAGTTTTTCATCATGAAAAAGTTGCCCAAAGTTGCCCTGAAAAAGTTGCCAATTTGGCATGACTTTTTCAGCGAACATTTTTTGAAAAAGTAATGTAGCCAACTTTGTCAAAAAAGTAGTGAAGAATGGATGGAATTGCCGGGGGTCGGGGTGCAGAAATACATCAGAGCTTAAAAAATGAAAAGAGAGACTTTTTTTGAAAAAGTCTTTTAAATATAATAAATATTTATAATTTTTTAGTTGAAAAAAAAAAGAATTCAGAATTCCTCAAACTTAATTAAAGTTAAAAAATTTAATAAAAATTAGTTATCAAAATTTCTCTTCTACTTCTAATTCTCAAAGCACTTATCATGGACAAATTATTAATTAAGATGATTTTACAGCTGATCTTGTAGAATATAATGACTCTAACAGTGAGAGTGATAATGATTATAATGACATTCCTAATAAAGATGTAGTTGACATGGCTAAAAGGAGTTGATATATCTTTTGATGTAAAATTTAAAAAATGAGCCTGTGATAATCATGAATAAATATTTAGACATGGAGCAAGATGCAAAAACATTTAGATACTGAACTTTAATAGTATTTTAGTGTATAGTAATATAGTTTGCAACTTTAAATGTTGATTATGTTTTCTGTAGTTTCTGTCTTTAATTGTTTTGTCTATGTTTATTATGCATATTTACATGATGTGCAATATGAAATCTTTGAAATATTTTCTTTTTCAGCATGCTGACTTTTTCAACTGACTTTTTCCTGAATGTTTGCCATCTTTTTAAAATTTCAGATTTTTTCAGAAGCCAAAAAAATTGGTCAAATGTTTAAAGACAGATTAATTAAGCTTTATGTATACGTTAAGTTCCTGAAGGTAGATGGCTTTACAAAACCTTTAGCATGTGAAGACTTTCTCCATTTTAGAGATAGTCTTTGCTTAGGAGAATCCTTCAACCAAGAAGTGAGGAGTACTATCATCTTGAACGTTCAGTTGGAGATGAAGTATACTGATTAACATGATTTGGGAAGACCGTTGGATGATGACCCCCATGACCCCCTTCAATTTTACTCTAATCTGTGACCACGAACATTTCTTATTTGGCAAGATTTTCCGTTAGTATGAATTAAAGAGTGTTACTATGACAATTCTTTCTGAGGATATAAGTAATTGTTTGTCTGTTACGTACAAATAGAAAAAATACAAGAAGATTCATCATACAGTGAACAACAGATGGTTATTTGTTAATTCGTGTAATGTCCGTTTATCTGTCAAATGGAGATCATTATCTATTAGTATGGATAGTTAAATAAATCTGTTTAAGATGCAAGAGCATGAATCTCCAGACGAACAGACATGATTTTCAAGATAGGCAAAATAGTCCTCGAATCCAGAAAGCAGGGTGTGGGCATGGTGTAATGAAGAATAAGACTCAATAAGGTGTAGATGAAGTTTAGAACCATACATCTAGTGGCTTGGTAATATATACGGAGATTCAGCAAAAGGAAGGTCATCCATAGATGAACGGAAGGAACAAATAGTTTCTTTTATTTTAAAAAGAATCTCCTGTAATATTATCAATTTTATATTATATGTTTTTAATCAATTTATTATTATATTTGTGTATTTATCCAAAAGATCATGATTAATTGCATAGCAGTACAAATTTGAACACATACAGTTTTACAGTTTTCTCTGGTACAGAACCAATCGTTCTGTTCCATGAGCACATTTTTCGTAACTTAAACACATTAAGGCATGATTATATTTTTATGACATGCCTGTGTTCAGATGAATTCATACCTCCATTATTCATAAAGTAACGCATGTTTATTTCTTTTGTTTGACAATGTTTTTAACAAGATAATTATTTGTTCAGATATATTGTTGCACATAGCATTGATGCCTATTAGTGAAATTTGTTTTCTTACAATTGTTTGAGATTGTTTTCCCATTAAATCATATGATATTTTTTTTAATGATTCAGGGAACTGATAGCATGTTAAGGAATGCGCAGTTGTGTTTGCATAAAGAAATGGTAGCGTTAATTGAGTATTTAGATAATATTGATGTCAATGAAAGTTACTGCGGTATGAACAGAAAAAAGAATCAGGAGTCAAAGTTTGAGACAGACGTTGACATAAGAAAAGAGAGGTCCAGGATGTCCAATCAGTGCCATAACTATGGTTTAAAACAACGTGGCACTTCCTTGGTGAGCTTCTTTCCTGGTGAGGACATTGAACGAGATACAGCGGAAGAAGTCGAATTTCTTGGCAGAAGGCCATGGAACTGCAGAAGCTCAGGTGCTGGCATGGAATATCCCACTCCTTCCACCATTCTGAGGAATATGAATTCAGGAAGGCCCACTAAATCTGATATGTCTTTCAACACGAAGAGCATTGGCAGAGAAGGAAAGTCTAGCTTTTCTGTGTTTCCAGAGGTCGATGAAGAGGCTGTGGATGATGAGCCAATTTACCCTATGTTTTCCTAGGAATTTTCTGCTCTGCCCCACTGGACGCATCATTGTCACTTTTCGTGTTGAAATATTTTTATGACTATTTTTTCAAGGAACCTGCCAGGGAATTTAATGCTTGTTTTCTTTTTCTTTTCCCAGGCTGTTGTTTTGTTTGAAAAGAAATCCCTTGTCACATTGGTGTTTTTGGTTTCTTGCTTGTTATTCAGCTGTTTTAATTGAATGAACTGACACCATCAGATGTACTGAACTTAAAACCGGAATATTCCTGCCTCACAAGCTCCCCTGAAGATTATCGTTTCTCGTTGAGCCCTGTTTTAGTCTTCTTATTATATATATATATATATATATAGGAATACAAATCCTAAGTGTATTTTGTTATTGACATCTCAAACTTGAGAGTGAAATGCACGTTTATAAAATGAAATCGTGGCAGGAAGTGTGTCTAGAATTGGTCTCTTATCGTTCACGGCTATGGGCATATAAGTTCGTAAGGTGAAATTTTTCTTTATGTGACCGTTGTAGAAACAGCTTTAAATTGAATGAGTGACGGAGGAGAAAAAAATTCTCTTTTTTTTCTAGCATTTATTTACAATAATAAACACTTTTAGTGTAAAGCCTAATGCTAGAGCTTTTGCTAATGAGAAGGGGTTCAAATGGTTAACTTATTGCCTAACAAAGATTCAGAGGCAAAAAGTTGCTAATTCTAGTTGCATATTTGAGATTGTAATTTCTTCAAGTTCATCTAAAGTATTATGTTGACTATGTGTCTTGGGGTGTACTTATTGTCAAATTGATTTTTACATTGTTCTTTGGTTTATTAGTAGGACAGTAATTTTCCATTTGTATTATCAAACTATGAATGCTCAAGGGTTATTTACAGAATGTAAGAAAAACATTTTCTTTGTACAATGAAGATGAGTCTAGTAGGAACTCTTGAAGTGAAAGAACAAGTGTTGCAAGTTAGTACGAGGACATGAAGTATTTTTATGAAAGGGGGAGGAAACTTGCATGAATTTCAATTGGTTGCAAAATGTTACTAATGAGGGATATACAAGTACATATGAGAATAAAGCATTGTGTGAAAGTAGTGATTGAAGAGTTGATGGCTGTAAAGTTACATGAAGAGTGAATAAGAAAAGAAAAATGGAAGAAGACACTTGATGAGACTACTGCACATAGGGATGAAATACAAAGAGTAGAACATTGTTTCAAAAGTATAAAATTCAATAAAAGAATGTGTTCTAAAAATGTAGGTCTTGGAGGAATATTTACAAAATAAAAACAAAAAAGAAACTACCATGTCAACTACATATAATAAAAAACCTTGGTTAACAAAATAAGGGATTGAAATATAAATTCTCAAGATTTGATGATCCATCAAGTAAGAAAATTTTGGTACCATAAAGGGGGTGAAACTATAACAGAAGTTGACATAAAATCACTTGTAGTGGAGAGTCCCTAATTAAAGGGCCAATTGGGTAAAGAACACATTATAGTCTAAACATGTACCTTAAAAATTGTCTTAGATACTTGAATGTAGGAGTTCATAAGTTTTATTTATTGAAATTTGTTGTGAACTTGTTCATCGCTTTATTTCTCACATGCATAATCACTATGAATATGAGATGGTTCTAAATGACATTTATTCATCTCTCAACTTCCCATATTGGTAACCACTATGAATATGAGATGACTCTAAATGACTTCTATTCATTGCTCTACTTTCCACATTTGTAACCACTATGAATATGATATGACATTAATTGGCTTTTGACAAGTTTTAAATTCAATGTACCAAATTAGTTGGAGTAGAGGTTCCAAATCTCTTATGCTACACTTGTGAGCTTGTTCACCTCCCTCCTTCCCACATCACTAATTGCTATGAATATAAGAGAACTCTAAATGCCTTTTGACAAAGATTCAAAATACGTGATAGTAAAGGAATTCATATGTTCATTAGAAGGTGGTTAATTGCATTTGGATGTGATTTGCCATTTCATTGCTTAGGTACAAAACACCTTATATACCAAATTTTTAAAAATAGTTTAGAAGCTATCAAGAATAAGATTGGTAACATAAAAGAATAGTGTTCATAGGAATGAAAAATCTTACTGATATTGCCTACATTGCAATCTCAAGAATATCTATAAAGTGGTCGAAAGCAAGGTGCTATAGAGGCACCAATTAAATTTGAAGAATAAGAAAAAAATGTTTACTTGAAAAAAGCATGGTGTTGTAGCATTGATATTAATATAGACTATCTTACTGCAACACTTCATATAAGTTAGGCCATATTAGTAGAGTATGGTTAGGCTTACATCATTTTGAAATTGAAACAAGGTGGATTGATATTCCTAGGGAAGGTAGGGCTTGTAGATTACTTCATTCCATGATCTAGCAACTAATAAGATGGTTGGATGTTGTGGAAGCATGCTTAGAGCATATTCTTCTCACTTTAACTTTAACCAAATTTCTACGGGCTTAAATAAATCATTATAGCAAACAACTCTGATGAGTGGCGAGGTACCCCCTACGCCCAACCATACAAATCACAAGCGTTCACGTACAATCCGGTTGAATTTCGTGGACTTTATAGTTTCCAGTGCACTAGTCTTCTAGGTAGTGAACCGTGCCCTAAGGTCATGCATTGTCTTTCGAATTACATTTGTGAAGCACATGGTATGGTTAAGTGTAATTAAGGCATATGGTTTTTATAGTTTTATGTTTTATAGTCTTAGTGCTTGAATAGAGATAAAGACAAGGTAATTTAATGGCTAATTCAATGTAACTAACCTACTAGCCTCTAGCTAATCCTAATATAAGTATCTAATCCTACTATCCATACACGTCTTGAACCCACGTATCCACTACTAGGTTACCAAGTGCTACGTTACTAGGTGTACCAATCAATAACACTGTTGGGATTACTCAGTGAATACATGTTACGCTCGAAGTGGTCGTATTTATGTATTTAATCTATCTATCTTATTTTGCTCAATTATCTTAATTAGCTTAATTACTGGAAAACATTGAATAAGTAATTGAAAATATTAAATGCATAAATGAACTATTTAATCTATCTAGAATGCAACAAGGTTTATCAGAAAGCTTGTCTTTATTACCGTGCATACTATCATGCTTAGGTACAACAATGCTTGAAAAAAGATCCATACACTCCATGACTGTTGCTGCAGGCACTTGGGAAAAATATTCTGACTTTCGAATAGACAAATTGCAAGATCTTTGCTACTACTATCAGAATTGATTCCATAAATGTAGCTTGTGGCTTGTATTTATAGACTAGGACAAACCCTTGTGTCAACGAGGCCGTGTTGATGTAACTAACTATGTCGACAGGGCCTTGTCGATGCAACAGACTACGTCGATGGGGCCTCGTTGATGGGGCCTAATCGATGTGACAAAACGAAACTCATCATACCCACATGACTAAATGAAAACTCATCCTCAAGTTCTTTACAAAATTGGGAAGGTATGGAATTATTGACTAACTTTGACATAACAAAACAAAACAAGACAAAATGGAGATAACAACTAAGTGCCTAGTGTATGGATCAACACATTACAAAAATTGCGGTGTTCATGACACAAAATTGAACACCATGACATGATTCTTCAAAATTGGATAGCATGTTCTTTGATGGTGTGAAGTTGATGGAGAAGATCAGATAGTCCCAGGCAGTGGTGGCTTTTGAGATTCTAAGGGACCTTCACTGGCTTTAGGCATGTGTAGTGGTAGAGGTGGCTATGATTGTCCTACTGCTGTTGCTACTTTAGGTGGAAAGGTGAAAAGCATCTAATAACACCTTCATTTTCTCTTTTTTACTCCTAGGATCTTTCACGGTCCACACAGCTTTACTAATGTGGGCCGGGGTTGGAACATCCCAAGGACAAGGCAAAACGGGACAGAGCTCCTTCACATTAATGAACCAAGTTGTGAATTGCTTATGCTCAATGTCAAACACTTGAAGTGTGTCCTGTAGCGCTTGGTAGTCATTCATTCTTTTGGCTAGGTTCATTGCGACTGATCTCTGGTTGGTGAATTTTGCCTTGAGAATCATGAGTTCAACATTTGCAATTGCAAGCTTCTGCTTGGTGTCTTTATGGGTCTTGAACTTGGCCTTGTATAACAAGTACGAGTTGGCCACTTACTTTTTAAGTTTAGACTATGGTCATTTGGTAGTTAGCATTGTTAGGTTTGCATAACGGAGATTGGACAACTCAATGTACTCCATCATTTCTTCAATTTGCAACTCCTTCATGTGAATTTCTACCCTGTTGTAGACATCAATCCCATCAATGATGGGTTGCCACAATTCTCTACCTTGTTGGAGTTGCTGGAGGGCCTCATTAACTTTTGCCTTCACCAATTGGATATGCTTTTCATTCACCTCCTTTTGTAGGCCAACTTGATCTCTGTAATGATTTTTAACTTTCTTGAATTTCAGAGCCTCATTCTTCCAGGTAGTAATCTTAATAGCTGACTTCTAGCATAAGGCGTAGACCTCCTCCATGGAGAGCTTACAATTCTCCACTACCAATATCCTCAGTTCAGTGTTTGCCTTGGTGAGTTGCTTCTGTTGTTGATGGATAAATTCTTCTAACTGTTGCTTTTGTGCATCAACGTTCCACAACAATGGTTTTCTGTAGTCAAGGATTCATTTTTTTGGCATGTTTACATCAAGTCCTTCCATATTGTGTGAATTTTATCTTCTGCTATGGATTGATTAAAGACCACCATTACCATTTCTCCCTCAACTTGCTTAAGTTGTTCTTGAAGTTGTTGAAAACCTTCATCTCATGTCAATGCAGGGTTGATAAAAGCAAGGTTAACAATTCAAGCACGTAATTCGGAAACTTCTGTAGCCAAGTGTTGATTATGTGCTTGAGCTATTTCAAGTTGCCCTTCCAAGATGAGGCACTTACCCTTTGCCTCCAGCAGCTCCGACTGGGTTTCAGTGATGGTATCCTGAAAATCAAAGATATTCGGAATCAGTTGCCTGGTTCCCACCAGTTGACCCAGTAGTTCTTCATGCAAGGCTACACTTAATCTTTTGTTGATTATCCTTGTAGATTTTTGCACATCTCTTAGTACAAAAACATCTGGTTTAGGTGTCAAAGGTGCATTTAATGCCTCAACAACTCGATTAGCAACAATCTTTGTAACTGTCTCTTGCCCCTGGTGTTGCATCAACAATACGATTGCCTCCTCATCCTTCTCTAAGTGCACCAAAAAGAAAATGACATTCCCAGAGATTTCTAGGAATAGATGGTGCTTAGAGAGAGACAATGTAACCTCTTAGGCACTTGGATTTGACCTTGCAGGCAACTACGTTCGTTGGGTAGACAACATTGATCCACCTCCCTCCATCTAGCTGATTATATGAGCCACTTCTCTGAGATGACTCATGGTTGGTTTGTACATAGATGGATCTCCATCACTAGTTCTTGCCTACTACTCTCATTGTTGTAAGAGCTACTTTTAGAATCTCCACATGCATTCAAGTGTTGATTATGTACTTGAGCTATTTCAAGTTGCCCTTTCAAGATGAGGCACTTACCCTTTGCCTCCAGCAGCTCCGACTGGGTTTCAGTGATGGTATCCTGAAAATCAAAGATATCCGGAATCAGTTGCCTGGTTCCCACCAGTTGATCCAGTAGTTCTTCATGCAAGGCTACACTTAATCTTTTGTTGATTATCCCTATAGATTTTTGCACATATCTTAGTACAAAAACATCTGGTTTAGGTGTCAGAGGTGCGTTTAATGCCTCAACAACTCGATTAGCAACAATCTTTGTAACTGTTTCTTGCCCCTAGTGTTGCATCAACAATACGATTGCCTTCTCATCCTCCTCTAAGTGCACCAAAAAGAAAATGACATTCCCAGAGATTTCTAGGAATAGATGGTGCTTAGAGAGAGACACTGTAACCTCTTAGGCACTTGGATTTGACCTTGCAGGCAACTACGTTCGTTGGGTAGACAACATTGATCCCCCTCCCTCCATTTGGCTGATTATACGAGCCACTTCTCTGAGATGACTCATGGTTGGTTTGTACATAGATGGATCTCCATCACTAGTTCTTGCCTACTACTCTCATTGTTGTAAGAGCTACTTTTAGAATCTCCACATGCATTCAACCATAGTGTAGGCCTTTAGTGTTTGCTCATGAGTAGGTGGTGGAGATGGACATTGTTGCTCCTCTTCCATGGTCATGTAGGTGTCTTATCCTTCATCATCTTAGTCCATGAAGCATCAGGAGCATGTCTGAGTATATCATTTACGTAGCGGACTATACCTACCCTTTTGCATAATTTTCTGATTAGGTAAGGAAACGGCAAGGTCTTTTTTCCATGTTCATTTTCCTTGAAGCACTTTGCTATCTCTAGATAGATTAGTTGTGGAAGATTTGCTAGAAATTTTTTGCTTAGAGTGGTGCATGCTTGGGCGGAGAAGGCTGTCACCTTACTGGACCTCACTGTTGGATTGAGGTGGTAAGTCGCTATCTTAAAATAGACTCACTTCACCAGTGTGAGCACGCCAAACTCCTTGCGGTCAACCCCATAACACCATTACATCCACTTCTTCTTTGCTCTAGGATCACCTTGTGTTGACAACTTTTCCAATTGTGTTCCTATGTCTGGCAACCCAAGGACCTATGCAATGGCCTCCACTGAGTAGGACACTTGGATGTCCTTGATTTTCACAATAGATACTACTTTTCTGTTATTCCAGAAGAGATACGTTTCTCCCATGTACCACTCTCCACTAGAAGTGATGATTGGCCACATGGGAGAGGCTTGCAGTTGAGTTCTGACATTTTCTGGAGTCCATTCAGGGAATGGTCCGAAATTTAGTTCTTGGAGAATTGAGCATTGGACCTCACAGTTTTCAATTATGTCAAGATAGGACTATGTAAGTGTGAATTCCAGTCTGGGTACAGGGCTTGGCATTTCACCTTATTGTGAAGGTTCAGATGTGGCTACCTCTTTAGGAATCTATTGGAAAAATTCCACCTTAGCCTCATCTCTGAGAGGTCTTGTTGCATGGGTTGCCTCAACCTGTTTTTGGTCATGTTCTTGTTGGCCTCTTCCTCCTCTAGGTCACTTCTCCTGTGGTTGTGATGGTCCATCCTCCTGCAGTCTCTTTGGTCTTGGTGCCATCTATAATGACACATAACAATAGAGTAGTAATTATTATGTAACTTAGAATGACTGCAATACCTTGTCTCATGAGGGGGTTACATTTGGCTAAGGTGTGATTATGGTAGGATAGATTAAGTAGTTAATTATTAATTTAATCTTTGGATTACCAAAGTTGTTGGAAAGGTTAAATTCTCAAATATTAATGATTTAATAGAATTTATGGCTTAACCCTTTAGGGAGTTAGAAAAATTCCGAAAAAATTATCGTCAAAACCTTGGGGTTTGGTACCCCCACAACTAAGAGCTTACCTTTGGCAATTGCAAGATCAAAGAACGGGATGATTTGGATAAACGATGTGAGAGTTATAGGCTTGGGAAGGTTTTGGGCTTTGAAAATTGCAAGAACTCCTTAGGCATTATGGACCAAATGTGAAAAATTCCTAAGTGTTCGATGGTATTTATAGTATTTTTGTATTACATTGACGGGGCCTTGTTGATGCAGTTGTTGACCATCGTTGAATTTTGTTAACTTGGTCAAAACTTGAAAATTACAAAGATATTTTGAACAAAATTAGGGTCAAATGGAAGCCAAAACAACCATGAACATGATGAAAATGTGAGAAGAGAGTGTTGAAGCCCCAAAAATTAAGAAAATTAGGAAATGGTAAAATGGGATGGAACATGAGAGTTCAAGGAGCATAGAGTGTTATGCATAATGGAATATGCGAAAGATAGGATTGTAATAATGCCTAAGGTAAGGAACTTAACTAACCAACCTAAGAGATATACAAGTGGGACCTTCCCATAGTAGACATTTGTCCTTGTTGCCCTTGCATAACCCCAACTAAGGAGTCTGTGGGCCCCATATTTGATTAATGATCATGAAAGGTTAAGGACCAACTAAAAAGAATTATCTAAGAACTCCAACACGTCTAATGAACCGCGATATCGGGGTCGTAATATCGCATCTGCGATATCAGAGCCTACCATGTGATGTCGGGTACCCGATATCAGGACTTGCCTTCTTGCCTATAAATAAGAGGCAGGTGCCCTTGTTTTTGCAATAGATAGTTAGTCCCTTAGCCAAACTCTTGCCTTTTCTCCCTCCCAAAGTTAGAATTATTTTTGCGTGCCTGCAGTAGGAGTCATAGAGTGAA
>MNCI01027688.1:1116824-1140538 GCA_015680685.1 Gnetum montanum
GACATAAAAACATAAAAGATATAAAAATAATATGCCTCAAGCTTACTTAACCATACAATTGTGACATACAAGTAAGTTTGGGAAGACAATGATTAGCCAACCCATCCTTATTCCACAGAGGCGCATAGGCACTTAGTCCTTAGAATTTGACTGGATCGTGCATGAAACGCTCATATTCGTATGGTTGAGCATAGGGGTACCTCACCACTCATCATTGGCACCGTTGCCGGGGACTTAGTTGTTTGTGCCCTAATTAGAACTTAGGAAATCATTTACATCGTTGGAACGAACCCTTAGGATTGGTTGAGAAAACAAAAATAATACATTGCACACTGAACATACAAGTATGTCTCCTTCTTCGTATGAAAGCGCTTCACTGCCTAGGTTTGAAACAGGAAACAATCGGCGGTGTAATACACATGACATTGATCTGCTAGTCCCTTAATAGTTTTGAGTGGTATATATTCATCTTGATGAGTATATACCAGACTTCACCTTTATCCTCCATCAAGATAAACAACTACATTGGCGAGACCTAGAAGGTAACATAGTGTTACCTCCCGATCATTTAGTTCCGAGCATGCTTCTTCGTACTCTCACACGAATTGGCATGTAGCACTTACACACAGAATACGTTGTGCAAGACCATAAATACCATTCCACGGAGGCACAACATCAAATGAACTTGCAATAGGAGAGACATCATAAGTCTTTGAAGGGTAAGTGGTCCTAGGATGTCCCACATGTCTTAAGCGAAAATGAGGGTGGTGAACCTGCCTCATGTAGTCATCCACACAACGGTGTTCCTCCCCTTGAATTTGGCTAAGGGGTTGTGTATCAGAACCTTCATTCCACTATTCATAACCCAGGTTTTGATACCCATGGGCATAAAGGGTCTGAAAAAGGGACACTGACACATGATAAAGATGGACATTTTGATTGCAATCACGATCAAGGTCGTGACCACCGAAGAGAAGGTAGTAGACATCATCATGGTGATGGTTCTCCTTCTTCTTCACCTTCATCATCTCCTTCACCGTCTCCTTTAGTATCCGGACGTAGTCATAAAGAAAAAGACCATGGGGATAAAGGTAGGCAAAGTGGAAGTCATAAACGAAACAACCAAGAGAGGGGACAAGGGCACTCTAGAGAATCACAACATAGAAGAAGGGAGAGTAGGGAACAATGTAGGCATCATAGACACCATGGACGAGACAATCACGATGAACTCCTACTTGCTACTCAAAGTATGTTAGACATAAATGAGGCTATTATAATTCCAACAAGGCACCAAAAAGATAGTAGGATCAAGAGATTAGATATGAACAACATCCCAAAATTTGAAGGGGGATACAACGCTGATCCTCAGAATCACTTACAAGCATTCCATGATGCATGTGCCTTATAAAACATAGAGAAAAAATGGCAAAAACTTAAGTTCTTCCCACGGACACTAGTTAAAGAAGTGGAAAGCTGGTATCGGTCCTTAGAATCAGAATCCATTCGTAGATGGAGTACCATGTTAGAATTGTTCAACGATAAGTACCAAACGTACTCCCAAGTGTCCAACCTGCGAAAGAAAATCCAAGATGGAAATAAGGAGGACATGAACCCTTGGATGCTGCCATGGGCTGATACTATGCACTGTTACATCATTGTCCTAGCCATGGTTATTTGCATAGGATCAACTATGCCATCTCATAGATGGGCTTAGGCATGAAATGAGAAGAACCCTTGGGACTTACGCCCAAGGAAGACTATATGAGCTTAGGTCCCATCAAATTCAAAGACTATTGGAAAAATTTGCTAAGGAAGAAGGTGAGCTATGGAAGAGAGAAAGTGCAGAAGAGCATAACCGAGATCCTTTCCTCCGAAAGAGGGGAGTAAGATTTTGTGAGGATGAAGAAGAATCACCACTCGAAGAGATGGTGAATAGGAAAACTTTGCCCATCCAAAAGTTGACATCAGAAGTATCATAAAAGGTAGGCCAAATGTGGGATTCCCTAGATAATGGATTTAAAACTGTTCTTAAAATAGTAGAGAAGTCTAGAGAGTAAGGTAGTGAGAAAAGAAAAAAGAGAGAAGATGAACGTGCACGTAGCAAGGGTAGGGGAAAATTTGCCATCATTGAAGAGGTTGTGGATGCGGAAACAAACAATGATAGTGGATGCGAGATATGTCGATATGACCATCCTAAGGGATGTTGCCCTATAGTCTCACATATGTAGGAGTTTGGGGTGTATGCACTCAATCCATGATTAAACAAAAGTCAACCACGCTAAAGGTTACCTTATCCTTAAGGTAACCTAAGGCAGTTTCACCAACCCTTAACGTATTATCCTAGTGGAAATCCACCACAACCGATTGAGCAATATCAACAGTGGTACATCCACAATCATGGAGAATGCCACCACCAAGGCAACAATATCCTTATCAATAACTTAACCCATATGGATATTACGTGTAGCAGCCAGTCTCTCCACGTGACTCTACTGGTCACGTTGCTCCTCAACCTCACTACCAAGCTCATGAGTATTATGGGAATCCCTCTTCTAGGGGAAATATTCCACAAGCATATCATCCTTCTCATTCGGTTGCATCTCTTCCACCAATAGCTCCATTACCACCTGCTTCTGCGATGCAAGGTGAACTCCCTACCCAATTGCAACAACGTAATGCCACAAGGGTTGTTAACTCTCAACCTACTGNGCAACGTAATGCCACAAGGGCTGTTAACTCTCAACCTACTGTTGGTTTTGAAAACCACATGAAGAAAAGACCTTTCTTTAGAACTAATAGTCCAACCAAGCCCTTGAAATCACAAGTGGCTGATTCCTTAGATGCCTCAGTATCAATCAAAACTTTGGAGCCTCCTTCAACCCAACCACCACACTCAACACATACGGTCATGCTAACACATGCCGTCACCGATTGGATCAAAGCTGGCCATATTCCTAGGAAATTCTCTAATCCTAGGAGTCCTCTGGTATATTTACAAATCGTTGAAAATGAACCATGCAAGGATCTTTTGGATTCAGGTTTTGGTATCAACTTGATTTCTCAAGAAATGTACAAGGCCTGGAACCTTCCTCCATTGAAAAAGAGTAACATTCATCTAGAGTTGGCCGACCAGTCCATCACTGTCCCACTGGGACTAGTGGAGGACATTGTTACCACTGTTTTTGGGTGGTCGTACCTAGTTGACTTCTTAGTGATTTAGGTGAACAACGGTAAGGGGGACTTCCCAATCATAATGGGAAGAGCATGGCTAAGCACCATTGATGCATGCCTAGGAATCCATGATCTTTCCCTAGAAATATCAAAGAAAAATACATTCAAAAAGATCGAGAAGAAGAAAGTTCCATGCATCGCATACAGTGACATAGGGTGTAATTGCATGTAAAGGTCATGGGTTGTGCAAAGTTTAACATTGCTTGCATGCAATTGGTGTGCACAAATGATCAACATACAAAGATGCCTGTATGTAGTAGTTGCATGACAAGAAGGTACCCAGTGGCTAACAATTGATCAAAAAAGTAGTTCACTCATATGCACGGAACCAACTGAGGGTTTGACTTGTGCTTACATTGATAGCATAGACACATTAGAGAAAGTCCACCACCAACTTCCAAGTCTTAACCTTGAAAATATCAATTGGGGGAAGTTGGAAATCCCTAAGAAATTTAAGCATGAGCCCCTCAAGTCGAAATCATTGCCCACCGATATGGAATACACATTCCTTAAAAATAAAAATCGGTAATTATTAATGCTAAGCTTGCTCCTCAACAAAAAGAAAGACTACTGAAGGTAATAAATAAATGGTCAAAAGCCTTCACTTGGTCATATCCTGAATGAACTGGAATAGATCCTAAGATATGCCAACATAGAATTTACACTGAACCCTCCATGAAGCCCTCAAAGACAACCACAGAGGTGATTGTACCCAAAGTTGAAGTAAGTAGTTAAGGAAGAAATCGAATAGCTTCTCAAGGCTGGGCTCATATACCCCATTACTGATAGCGAATGCATTAGCCCCTTAGTTATTATGCCTAAAAATGGTAGCCAATGGAGGGTGTGCATAGATTTCAGGTTACTAAATATGGCAACATTCAAAGATCACTTTTCATTGCCATTTGTTGACCAAGTCTTAGACATCATCATAAGGCATTGCTATTATAGTTTTCTAGATGGATATAGCAGATATAGCCAAATACAAATAGCCCTAGAATACCAAGCCAAGACTACATTCACCAGTCTTTGGGGAACGTTTGCATACAAACAGATGCTGTTTGGCTTGTGCAATGCCCCTGCAACATTTCAACGATTAGTTCTAAGCATATTCCAATAGTAGATAGGAAATGGTGTGGAGATATTTATGGACAACTTATCCACTTATGGAGCAAACTTTGATCAAGCCTTGGACTAGTTAGAGCAAGTGTTGAAAAGATGTGTAGAAACCAATTTGAGGCTCAATTGGCAGAAAAGCCATTTGATGGTCCAAGAAGGTGTAGTACTAGGGCATAAAATGTCACACATAGGGATAGAGGTAGACCCTGAGAAAATCAAAGTTATTCAAGGAATTACTTGTCAACCGAAAACTGTCAAAGATATTCAGTCATTCCTTGGACACACTGGCTACTATAGGAGATTTATTGAGAACTTTTCAAAGGTTGCCAAACCATTGGTGGAATTAATGAAAAAGGACATACCTTTCAAATGGAATAGGGAATGCGAACTAGCTTTCCAAACTTTAAAGCAGAAGTTAGTAGAAACACCCATTCTACAAGCTCCTGACTGGTCCAAGCCATTCCATATCATGACTGATGCATCCAACTATGCCTTAGGAGCTATACTTACATAGTTAGATGATCAGAAACATCCTTATTACATCCACTATGCAAGTAGAAGTATTGTTGGTGCACAACTTAACTACACTACCAGAGAGAAAGAATTAATGGCTGTAGTGTTTGCACTAGAAAAGTTTAGGCACTATGTATTAGGTTACAAAGTATATATACATACAGATCATAGTGCAATCTGATTCCTCACGAATAAGCTAATGGTAAGCTCTTGTATCATACGATGGCTTGTAATCTTGCAAGAGTTTGATTTAACGATGATTGATCACAAAGACACCAAGAATGTAGTTTCTGATCATTTATCTTGATTACTATGGGACAACAAAGAGGATGAGTATCCAATTTCTAATCATTTCCTTGATGAATTCCTCTTTGCTGGTGTAGTGAATAATCAATCACCCACACAGAAAAACTGGTACAGTAGCATTCTCACCTATCTCCTCACCTAGAAAACACCACAAGAATTAAACCTTAAGAAGAAACAACTATTTCTTCATCGAGCCAAGTACTTTATGGAGATCAATGGGCAACTTTACAAAGTGTGTCCCGATGGCTTGGTTTGATGGTGTGTTCTTGATATAGATCAACTATGAGTTCTCCAAGACACTCATGAGGGTCCTTGTGGGGGTCATTACACTGGGAGATGAACAACCATTAAGATCCTGCTTGTAGGATACTATTGGCCTACATTGTTTTGGGACGTCCATCGTTTCGTCCAATCTTGTGAGCATTGTCAATGTGATGGGGAAATGACTGCTAGAATGGAGGGTCCGCAAAAATGGATTCAATTGTTAGAATCATTTGACATTTGGGGAATTAATTTTATGGGGCTGATTACACCAATGTCCAATGGAAAAGCTTATATTATTGTTACTGTTGATTACCTTACAAAATGGGAAAAAGTAGCTACTGTTAAGGATTGTACATCATCTACCGCTGCACGATTTGTTTAACAATAAATCATAAACAGGTTTGGTTTGCCTCATGCACTTATTTTAGACAATGGTACATACTTCACAGGTGTAGCTTTTCAAAAATTAATTCAACACTTTGGGGTTGAGCATAAATTGACTACACCATACCACCTCCAAGTGAACAGTCAAGCAGAAGTTACCAATAGAGAGATTACGAAGATATTAACAAGAACTATTAGCAAGTTTAGGCGAGACTAGAGCACTAAACTGAATGATGCTCTTTGGGCATATCGCTCCACATGGAAACTCCCTACAGGCTACTCTCCCTATGAGTTAGTGTACGGTAAATTACCAATGCTTCCCATTCAAACTGAGCTTCGTACACTATCCACGGCATGTGACCTCAACCTTGACCTTGATCTAGCACAAAAACAATGGTTAGTAACCCTTAACTTGCTAGATGAAAACCGATTAGTTGCCTTGTCATCTAACAAATTGCACAAGGCATTCAATAAACAATGTCATGACCTAAGAATTAGGAAAGTTAAATAACAACCAAGAGATAAGGTTCTCTATTGGAATCTCACACATGTGCCACAATGTACTAAATTTCAAACATTGTGGGAAGGACCTTATATTATTTATGCAACTTTTCCTTTAGGGGCCATGAAAATATACAAACCTAAGAGCCTACACAAGAAGTTGTTGGTCAACATGCAACAAACCAAACCTTTCCATGAGCTTAGGACAACCAGTACACATGCTACCTCTGTTAGTGGACAACCCTACTCACTATTTGAGATCTCCTCCTTCCAGCTCAGTCATGGGGGAGATGGCCACTTATGCCAACTATTCTAGGCCCTCAGTTCTTTTTGAATTTTTGTTTTACACATTTTTCCAACTTTTCTTATTTTTTGTTTTACACCATCGTTCATATTTTTACTATTTCTTTGTTTTCTTGATTTACTTTTATTCGTCATCTAATAAGTGCTCATGATGGTGGATTGAATTATATCATATTGATTGCTAATGTTTGGTTTTTACCTTTGAATTATGATGTTGATATTAAGGTATGGTTCTTTTGGTAAAACAGGCAATGAGTCCATGCCATCCACTCATCCATACAACTTTATGGTCTCCTTTGGCTTGGAACTATATAGTCCCCTTTTTCTATGTAAAATTCTTAATGAATTGGTGGCTGGGTATTTTTCAAACCAAGGAAAGGCTCAAAGGATGAAAAGGGTGTGACTTCAAGTGGATTTGATGCATTTGTGCTGACCATTCTCTTAAGTGCTTGGATGCTTTTTCTTGGGTTTTTTTCCATTTTGACATTGTTCAAATATCAGGAATTTGAGTGAATAAAAATAAGTCTGTGTATGGTCTGGTTCTCACGCAAAAAAGAAGAAGTGAAAATTCAAAGCGCACCCCTTAGACATAATAAAGCAATATGGGCTACAAGCACTGGTTATGGCATTGGAAAGACATGTTACACATGCCTGAAGGTTCCCTCTAACTAAGGCCCTTTCTCGCTTTCTGCTTCTTCATCTCACTCTCTTTAGAATGGTGGTGACTCTTTGTAGAAGCATTCTTGTCACTTCAAGTGGATGGATTGGTCAAGTGTGCTGATGCCAGGTCACTAGATGTGGTTTGTTTGAGTCTGGATTTGGGATGAGTTCTACTCAGTCATCTTAACCATGAAATACATAAGGGGCTTTACACAACCTTGTTCTTGGGATTCCATTCCATTCTCTCCTCTCCATCTTTCTTCCCATTTTCCACCTCATTACCAATTTTATCATTAGTTTATTTTGGGGTTGATGCATTATTTTTCTTTGGTGAATTCTTGTGGGCAAGTTTTTAACTCTTGCTTCCAAATGACATTCCTAGAGCCTATGGACTCTTTTGTTTGTGGGTTTGTCAGGGTATAAAGGGCATGAGCCTGCTTTGGGGAGGATCTACTAGCATTCCTTTTTGGTGCAATTGTTAACTTCTTTTCCTTAAACATTTCCTACAATTTATCATTTTTTGTTTCATCCCCATCCATGACATCCATTTTATTGGCGTTGCTATTGTTATTTTTTCCATCTTTCTTGTTCCTCATATTTTGCCATCTTATAGCTACCAGAGGTTTGCTCTTAGTCATGGGGGCCCTGGCACAAATTTTTCAATCTTTTCCATTTTCCTAACCCCTACACTTTGGGTAGTCACCAGTGATAAATCTCTAAACCAATTTCTGCCATAACCACAACTTAGCCAATGCACTTCATATCAAGGCAAGGTATCAACTACATTATGGTTTATCTATCCTTGCTCATTTGTGACTGTGTTGTGTGTGAAAATGGTGATCATACAAATAATGGATTGGGATTGGAGGAAGCACTCAAGATGGACTAGAACTAGATCATTTAAGAAAGGAGCAAGTTTGGTGGTGTGGCTATGGATAAACAATAGAAGGTGCAATCTCGACATTGGCAGCACCACACTTCATCTTCTTTCTCTCTCTTTCTCTTTAAGCTACCAAATAAAGGCTTGGATGTCATTTATGTATAAGTGTTCACCACAATGGTCATGAACACTAATGTTGTACTATGCTTATTGATCCATTCATTGGGCATATTAAGTTTGTCATCCTATTTCACCGTCAGTTGTCAATTAGTCAATAATCCCATACCTTCCCAATATTTTGTAAGGAACTTGAGGATAAGTTTTCATTCAGTCATGGGAGGTATGATGAACTGCGATATCGGGGCCATGATATCGCATCTGCGATATTGGGTCTGCGATATCGAAGCCTACCATGTAATGTTGGGTACTCGATATCGGGACCTGCCTCCTTACCTATAAATAAGAGGTAGGCACCATTGGTTTTGCAATACATAGTTAGTCCCTTAGCCAAACTCTTGCTTTTTCTCTCTCCCAGAGTTAGAATTATTTCTGCGTGCCCGCAGTAGGAGTCATAAAGTGAATAGATCTTTATTCGAGCACTGTGTACCTAAGCACACCTTGTGTACAGCAATAAAGACAAACTTTATGATAAACCTTGCAACATCTAGAATAGATTAATTAGTGTTAATTGATGTTATTAAATGATTTTCTAGTTAATTAATGCTCTCTCTCACCCTACAACCCTCCTAAGTAAATACACTCAGTACGACTGCTTCAAGCATGTGTGTAATGCATGGTAACCCAGTAACGATTAGCGTTTGGTAATCTTAGCAGCATTGCACTGGTTCAGGATGTGTATGGCAAGTGGGAATGAATGTGGATGTTAGGATTAGTTAGAACTTAGTTAATGAGTAGTTAAGTTAAATTAGTCACTTAGTTATCTCTCTCCTCCCTTATTAGCACAAGACATAAAAACATAAAAGATATAAAAATCATATGCCTCAAGCTTACTTAACCATACAATCATGACATACAAGTAAGTTTTGGAAGATAACGATTAGCTAGCCCATCCTTGTTCCATAGAGGCACATAGGCACTTAGTCCTTTGAATTCGACCGGATCGTGCGNCAGAGGCACATAGGCACTTAGTCCTTTGAATTCGACCGGATCGTGCGTGAAACACTTGTATTTGTATGGTTGAGCGTAGGGGTACCTTGCTGCTCATCATTGGCATCGTTGCCGGGGACTTAGTTGTTTGTGTGCTAATTAGAACTTAGGAAATCATTCACATCGTTGGAACGAACCCTTAGGGTTGGTTGAGAAAATGGAAACAATACATTGCACATTGAATAGACAAACTCCCTTCTTTGTACGAAAGCGCTTCACTGCCTAGGTCTGAAACAAGAAACAATCGGTGACGTAATACACATGACGTTGATCTGCCAGTTCCTCAATAGTTTTGAGTGGTATATATTCATCCTACTGAGTATATACCAGACTTCACCTTTATCCTTGATCAAGATGAACAACTGTGTTGGCGAGACCTAGAAGGTAACATAGTGTTTTCTACTAAAATATGTGACTACACTTGGCACTATTCACACCATTAACACTGACTACGCTTAGTACTATTCACATGGTTAACATAGTTGACAGCACCTGACACTTAGCACCCTTTGCATTAACACCATTTGTACTTCGTAAGTCCATGTTTGATTGACAAGACCATTCAGGGCACCCCGTCTCTACCTCTAGCAAGGCCCTTGCATAGATGTGGAATTAGACTATGTGCTTATCGATCCCTTGGTGTTCTAGCCATTGATGTTTTTGGTCTCTACACTAAGGTACAACAATGTTCGAATAAAGATCTGTGCACTTAATGACTCTTGTTGCTGGCGCTCAGAAAAAATATTCTAACTTTCTAATAGAAAAATTGTAAGAGCTCTGCTACTACTATCAGAATTGATTCCATAAATATAGTTGTTGGCTCATATTTATAGACTGGGATAGACCCTTGAGTTAATGGGGTTGTGTCGACATAATTGACTGCGTCAACAGGGCCTAGTTGACACAATAGACTATGTCGACGGGGCCCAGTTGATGCGACAAACCGAAACTCATTAAATTCATATGATTCTTTCAGCTAACACATAGCTATTAAGTTACATAAATGAATAAGGGATGCTTGGACATAAAGGTAAAAGGAAAAAGAGCATATGAAACTAAATAGCATAAGTGGCCCAATCATAACATAAGATAACAAGACAAAAACATACTCCCTTAGACAAGCACAAATAACTCGAAGGACTCAAAAGAAAGTGCATAATTGATAGAACTAGAAGCCCATGAGTACAAACATAACTTTCTTACTACAAGAAAATTCAAATTGAGAAAACATAACCAATGGATCTAAAACCCTATGGGGCATACTCCATAACTAGGAAATGCTAGAAAAGTAATGACAAAAGTTAGTATCCTAGCACTTGTAGGAATCATCATATGAATAAAACATAGAAAAATTGCTAGGTATCCAAAATATAAGACTTTCTGAATAGTTGTAGATGATTGTGGTAAAAAATGCATATTGCATAGCCATCTAATTGTATAGCCAAAATAGAATAATAACATCACCAAAACTATATACCAAAACTAAAATTATAGATTTTCCATGTCCAACAAAATCATGAAGTACCTATAAGTAGAAAATATAAAATAATAGAAACTAAAAGGAATGCAACTTGTCCAAAAAGCAAAAGATAATACATCAATGACCATCCTATTCATGTACTGAATAAACCAAAGTGCATACATCCCTCTATGTACCCTAGATCCTATTCTCAAGGCTATTCCAACACATGAACTCCAAGTCCTTGGGCTCTACTTGTAAATAAGAAACTTTAGTTTATGCAATTAAGGACAAACCATAAACACTCGTTGTGAGCTTTAGAAACAAAGCCATGGAGTTGGAGCCATCAATAAGACAATACAAGCAAGTTATAATACAATCAATTATCATAAATAGATGTCAAAAAATCAACACATGATAGCATATTGCTAACCCTCTCATCCCACCACCATTAGCCCAATCCAACACAAATAAAAGAATCTACTTCATATGATTAGTATAGATTTCATAGGATTGTTAATCCAAATCATTGCTTACTTCTCTTGGAAACTTAGCCTCAACAATCTTACACTTGTTTTGGTCATAACATTTTAGGCTCTTAGTTTTCCTTTTCCTAACATTTCTGATGAGTGGCTAGGTACCCCTACACTCAACCATATGAATACGAGCGTGTACGCACGATCTGGTCAAACTTCATAGACGGACTAGTTGTGGTATCTAGATAGTTACACGTTGATTGTAGTTCATTGTCTTCCCACTTGGACTAGTATTCGCTTATCATGTATGTTTTAGTCCAGTGTGAGGTGTATGATATGATTTCTAACACTAGGCTACTCCTAGAGACAATGGAAAATAATCTTGATTAAACTAATAAGCAATAGGAAATGAAGTCTATGATAGCCTAAGTGCAATGAGCATTCATCTTTAATCATCTATACACATCTTGGACCTCATGTACTACTTTTGGGATTACCAAGCATACCTTAAGCACTCTTAAATACGCTACTAGGTTACCAAGTAGTTACACTTCAATGTTTGTGATTAAGTTGTACTCATTACGCATTTAACAATAGGAATAGTAAATGATGGTAAAGAAATATTAACTAAAAAAATAATAAATAACAATAACAATTAAACAATTAAAACTAAGTGAATGATGCAATGATGGAGTAATCTCAATCTTTATTGCCATTCATGTGCGTGTCCAAGTATGTCACACTTGAATAAAGGTTTCATACAATTACAATCATCACACTGCAGGCGTGCACTAGGGAAAGAATTGAAATGAATTAAAAAAATGACAAAAATACACTATCCTAAGAATTACTGACTCCCCCATTCCTATGTGCCTAAATGTGGTATTTATAGGCTTACATAGGAATCACAATATCATGTATTTGATATCGTTATCCAGGCTACAATATCACGTACCCGATATCGAGGATCCGATATCGGGGCTTGACAAAACACGATTCATCATATCCCCATGATTGAATAATAGCTCGTCCTTGAGTTAGACAAAATGAGAACGAGTTTGATTGATTACATAGTGGATAGGTATGGAATTATTTGACTAACTAGGAATTACTCATGCCACAGTGTGGACTTGAACAAAACAAAATTGGGACACATACATGGAATTGTTAAAAGACAAAATTTTTTGGACTCATGTGGTTCCTGGTGGTGGTGGTTCCTCCATGGGTCTCTTCCCTTATCTTGTGCTGTAGGTTCTAGAAATTGATGTCTCTGAAGGAGTACTTGAATCTTTTCTTCTTCGGTTAGGGGATCCTATGCTGTCCATGCTGATGCTCCAATGGTTGATGGAGTCAGCACCTCCCATGGACATGACAATTGTGGAAACATCTAGTTGGCCTTGACATACCAAGCTACAAATAGCCTTCATTCCTCTTCATAGGCTTTGGATTTGTCCTTGTATTCTTGGTAGTCTATGAGCCATCAAGCCAAATCCACCGTGACATCCTTTTATCCTTGGTAGCTAGTCTTGACTGTCTCTAATTCAGAATTTTCCACTTCTAATTTTTGCAGCGTCTTCTTGTGCTCAACAAATTCTGTTTCATACTTTGTGTAGGTGGTTGCTACCCACTTTTCCAATTCTGTTCTCAAGAATTTTTTTGTCAACATGGCCAAGTTGGCATACTGTAGGTTTTCCAACCTCATGTACTCTATAAAGTCTTGTATTTGCAAGTCCCAACTTTTCAGTTCAGCTTGGTGGACAAAGGCATAAGTATCCAGTATGGTCCACTAATTAGTGTTTTGAGCACTAAGAGTGTTAATATGGGCTTTGGACATATGGATTTCTTTTTCTATCACCTTTTTGTACATCCCCACTTGATCTCTGAAGTGCTCTTTGAGCTTCTCATGTCAGTTAGCCTCGTTTTGTCATGCATTTATTTCAATTACCATCTTTTGATGGATCGCATATACCTCCTCCATTGAGAGGGTTCTATTTTCTCTGGCTAAGCGATTCATGTCCTGGTTGACCCTTATTAATTGTTCTCACAATTGTTGAAAATTTTCTTCAAGAAAATTCTTTTGTTTTTCCACTGTAGTCAACCGAAGATTGTTAGTGGAAAGCTATTTATTTTCCTCTTGTAAGGCCTTCAGTGCTTTGGCATGTGCATATGTTTGAGCTTGTGCCTTGGAAGTATCCCAATCAGCCTTTTCTTTTTTCTCCACCACTCTTTTATTCTCTACTAGCAATTTATTCAGTTGCTCTATCCAGAAGGATTCTAGTTGGTCTGTAGGGATGAATTTGGATGGGTCTCATTGTGCAGCTTGCAGGGTGATGAGCCTTTCTTGGAGTCTTTTTAACTCCTTCTCTGCATGCTCGGCCCTAACCTCTACCATAATTAGCTTCCCTTTTGTGGAGATGAGGTCTGACTGAGTTGCTGTGACATCTTGAGAGATGTCAAACAAGGACGTCATCACTTGTCCTGTTTGCAGTAATTGATCTAGAATATCCTCATGCTCCATAGGAGTCATTAAGGGACCGACCAAAGTTTGAGCATCGTGTGCTCCTATAAAATCTGCTGGTGGCACAACAGGGACATTGAATGATTCTTTTATGTGGTATGTGACCACTTCTGTGGCTTCCACTGCATCTTGGTGCTGCATGACCACTACTGTGGTGCCTTCACCAGTTTCTAATTGCACCTAAAAGGATGCAACATTCCCAGAGATTTCTTGTGACCGATGTGATTCCCCTCCTCCTATTTGGATAGATACCTCGTCCCATGTGCGATCAATTGAGACCATGGATCATACGACATCTTCGATAACCCTAAAGAGATTGGCCTCATCATGACTTCCCCAACTGACCATTTTAGCGATGGCCCTGAGATGACTCATCGACGGTTGATAGTCCTGCAGTAGTAGTGGTGGCTAGTCTTGCTAGCCTATAATTTGTGTGTTGGGCCCTACTTCATGTTCTTGCTCAAGCTTCAGTGTCTCACCAGTACTTTTCCTTGGGGCTAGTGGCTTCAGTAATTCAGTGAATGAAGCATTTTGGACCTTTTTGGGGACGTCATTGGTGTACCCCAGAATTCCAGCATGTCAACACAACTTCTTGATGAGACAGGGGAAGGATAATGCGAACTTCCCCATCTTACGTTCTTCAAACTACCTAAAAATTTCTATAAGATATAGATGGGATAGGTTGGCATTAACCTTGCCCATCAAGATGGCACTTCTTCTAACTGCATATGTGGAAATTCTATTTAAACCCTTTGCGGGATAGATGTGATATGTGCCAATTTTGAAGTAGATTATCTCTTTAAGTGTAAGCTCTCCATATGCTTTGTCTTCATTGCTGTACATCCTTTTCAACCATATCTTCTACGCATCAACATCGAAACAATTGGACAAGTGAGAAACTTTTGGCCCTGTATTTGGAAGATTTAGAACTTCTAAAATGGCTTTGGCAGAGAAATCAATAGAAATACCACCAATATCAATAATGGTGTCTTCTTTTTTGTTGTGCCAAAATTGGTACGTCTCTCCTAGGTACCAATCACGAATTTTAGAGAGGATAGGCCACAGTGGGAACCCTTTAAGTTGGTCTTTGACTACTTTAGGAGCAAACTCAGTGAAAGGTCCAAAGTTGAGCTCCAAAATCACAGCTGCTGACATGGACCTTTCATGAATTTCCTGAACACATTTTGAGGACAATGTGAGATGTTGTCCCTATTCAGGTGAACCACTGTCTCCTCCTTCAACATGTCCCGATTGCATAGTAACATGAGGTTTCTGATGGATGCTGAATGACTGTGCCTCCTATTTTGTACATTCCTTAAGAGACAACTAGCCTTTGCCTCTCCTTGGTCATTTGGATGCACCCTGAGAGGGTCCTCCTTGCTATCCTCTTCTAGGGATCATCTGCAATCACACGAAACCATCTATTAGTAAAGTTATTTACAAAATTTGATTTATACCTTACTTCCTATGTTAATAAATTCATTTCTTATCTAGTGTGATTTAGAGTTAGAAAATTTTATGAAAGTTTTCCCCTAAAATTTTTGATATTGGGCCCAATTTTGATTAGGTAACTCCAAAACAAAATAATTTCCATGATTTGGGTGTAGAGATAAGATTAATTTGGCAAATAGTTTCTAACAATTTTAAGGTCACTTACCCTTATGATATCCTTCGGGCAATGAAAAATTTCAAAAAAACTATGTGCAAATTGGAATGTACCCTTCCCCCATGGCTTAGTAAAACACTTTGTGTTTAAGTAGGTTTGAGTGGAACAAGAATCAAAGCATTAATGAGCAAGTTATAGATGTTTGAATGGTGGGTGTGCAAGCTCAACAATTTGTGGAAGAAAATTTCAACAACTTCCCTCGCATGAACAATGAAGAGTGATGTTGACATGGGTGGGAGCTCCATATATATAGTATTTATAGACATGATATTGCATACCTGATAGTGTGCACCTGATATCAGGTACTTGATATTGCGGCCCTTCTAAAATAGGATACTTGGAAAAATTGATAAATTTCAAATTTCCAAGGCAAAAAATGAAGGATTTAGGGTTGAGTTGAAAGATCTAGGGTAACTTTTAAAGAGACCTAAAGGCACCAAGAGTGTAAGGAGGTGGAATTTAACAATGAAATTCATGAATGGGATGAGGAAAAAGGACATGTAGTGGTGCACAGGAACATTTGAATTAGAATGATGATGATAAAGGAAAGAATAACATTGGAAATGCAGTATTTAGAGGCTATAAAATGATGTGATGATGATGTGCAATGAGTGCAAATTACAAAGGTTATGCAAGTGAATCCTCCCCAAAGCAGGTTTCTACCTATCATGCCCTTATGTAACCACACCTAGAAATGTACATAGGCACTAAAAGGGGTAAATGTAATCCATACCAATGCAACAAAACACAAACACATGTAAATACCATTGTGATGAGGTATGAGTTCGATGCTACACAAGACACGAGTCAAAAATTCATGAACAACGAGATAAGGCAAATTGTAGAAGGGATTGTAGGGATCAGGACATGAGGTAATTGATCCAAGGCACAATGAATCCTATGTGTAGGACGTGATTATTGTGTCATTAGCTCATCGCATCAAAATCAAGACCAAGTCCATTTCTTCGATCAGTGACATCACATTGTTTTATCCAACGATGGACAACCATAAGAGTACCATGACAGCAAGGCGTATGATCACTTGGCGTTTCGTCCAAAGGGGGAGTGATTTGGAATTTCTTGGTGGCACATTTTTTTTCTTAATCTTTTCTTTCCCTCTCCTTTTTTTTCTTTCTAACTGCTTTGGCACTGTGTCCTTTCCAACAATGAACTAGAGAAGTTGCCAACCTTCAAACATGGGTGCATGTCTTTCTAGTGGGACCTTCGGAATCGTATTGAGTTTCTTTATTAAGTGCTGTTATTACTCTTACTCCTAGTTTTCATTAGATCTACAAGGATCTTAGTACAACTAGGCTACATGATAGCATCTACAGATGTCACCAAAAAGAATCCATAAGTCCCCTTGATGTCACACCCTAGCCTTTCCCTCTTAGTCCATCATTTTTCACTCTGGGCATAATGAGCACAAAATTACTTTTAAGTTTTCATGATGGCTAGAATATAATCATACCTAGAGTAGCACCTCTTATTAATAGAATGGTTGGGTAGATGTGGTGGGCTTGCTGTCCAAATAATTAGTCACTTGAGACTTGATAGCATAGAACAACACCTCAACCAATGAGTCACATGAGTGTTTTATTCATAGATGAGATTACCCATAAAAAGATAAAATAATAAATAAAAAGACAAAACAACAAATAAAAAGATAAAACAACAAATGAAAAGATGAAAAACTGAAAAAACAAAAAATTGTAAAATTGAAGAAAAGGAAAAACATTTATTAATTCTGTTTGTTAGAATGGAGGGTACCCCCCATGACTAAACTTTTGATCATGGAAAGAATTAATAAATGGAAGATTTGGATCCATGCATTTTGGAAATATTGGGACCCGATCATATCCAAACCATTGGGTGTCGTTTGATGTGGTGGTTGGAACATACCCAAATTGGGGTTCACACACTTGTTAAAGTTGACATAGTGAGGAAAGCTATAAGATGTGGTTAATTGATAAGGAGTTGACCCACTATGGCACTCGTCATCGTAAGATGGTATGCAAGGATCAATATGTCTCTCGATGTAGTTATATTCATTGGGCTGCATGGTAGTTGGAGTATTGATTGGTGGCCCTGATAAGGTAATAGAAGGTGTTGTGTTTGAGGAAGCAGATGCATCATAGCATTGAACTTACATTGGGTTGGAGGATGCAGTGGTTTTAGAAGCATGCTATCTCTTTCTTTGGTCATGCCTAAAGAAAGGACACTTTTGACATTGTGGAGGGCCTTCACTGCTGTTGAACGTAGCAGCACAAGTAATGTTCGTGGGTTGGTGCTATGGTGCAAAACCTTCTAGCACAACCAATGGTGATGTAGAAGGAGGTGAAGGGTGAGAATATTGAGGGCTAGGTGAAGTGCAAGAAACATGAGGTGGTGATCTTGTTGGAGAGGACATGGGTTGATAGCACTTAGGAGAATGATAATGATGTGATGAGATAGAGGATGTTGACCCAGTTGGGGAAACAGGATGTTGAACCCGATAAGCGCTTGGGTTCAAATGGTATGAAGGGTGTGAACAGTTTGAGGGTGGCCTGTCCCATGACAGGGATTTTTGCCACTTTGATTGAACACAGTATTTTTGTACGAACTCTGGATGTAACATTCCTCCCCAATGCTCATGTAAATGTGACAAGATTGGGCACTGACCTTTGGGATGATTGTACAGGAAAATGTTACATTGATACGTATGATTAGCAATTGAGTTCTTATCCTTATTTTCTTCAACCCTTCTTTCTGATTGTCTACTGGTGTTCTTTCTTGCTTCTTGGTTCGTCATGGTTTTACTTGTAATAGTGTTGGCATATTCTCCGCATTTTTCATGTATCCATTCCGTCATCTTATTGATCTTTGCCTCAATTTCATCTAGTGATTGTAGTATTGGAAAAGATGATTCCACCTCCTTGAAGTGAGTTGATTTCTCCTCTTCATGATCATTGACCTTTGCTATTTCAAGATTTTGGTCCTGTTGAGAGCTTTTAGCATTCTCCCATTTAGCCATTTCTCCTTCTTCTTTGCTACCCGCTTAATAAGCTCTTGGAATTGGTGGGTTCGTAGCTTGTATAATTGGCCTTGGGCATACATCCCTAGGGTCTCCCTTGTTTCATTACAGAGCCCATCCATAATGTGGTACATTAGCTTTTCGTTGGAGAATCCATGGCCTGGGAAATTGTTTAAAAACGAATAGTATCTTTCTAAGGCCATGTCTAAGGGTTCATGTTGCCCCTGTTTCCATTCTTGGATTTGTCTCCTTAAGGCTAACACTCTTGCGTAGGTTTGATATCTTTCATTAAAGAGTTCTACCATTGTCGGCCAACGTCGAATTGGTTTTTGTCTTAAGGACCTGTACCATACTTTTGCTTGGCCAATAAGTGTCGTAGGAAAGAGCTTAAGTTTTTTCCATCCATTATCAATATTGTTCCATACATAGGTATCATGGAAGGCTTGTAAATGATGTTGCGGATCTAAATCATAGCCTCCTGAAATCTTGGGAAAGTTGTTTAAATCAAGCTTGGGTAGATGCTTTCCTTTCGATGCTTGCAGGATATTCGAACAACCTCTTGTATATGCATTGGGCTCTTAGTGGCCAGCAGGGGTTCATCGTCGCTAGGTAGGTTACAAATTTGTGAGTTGGGATGGTGTTGTCTTCGTTTATGTACATAGGAGACCCCTGCATAAGATTGAGTACTTCAAACTTCGTCTTCATCATCATATAATTCGTTGGTTCTCCAATGAATTGCCTTATGAGTTGTTGCGTTGTCATAGTCTTGTGAGAGAGACATTGTGATGAATTATGTGTGGCTTATTTGTAATTAGTTTCTCTCTAATTTAGATTTGTAATCATTAATGCTTCTTTAAAATGATCTTGGATGATATAACTAATCTAGATAACTAGCACCGTCCCCGGCAACGGTGCCAATGATGAGTGGCTAGGTACCCCTACACTAAACCATACAAATACGAGTGTGTACGCACGATCCGGTTGAACTCTGCAGACGGACTAGTTGTGGTATCTAGATAGTTACACATTGATTGTAGTTCATTGTGTTTCCACCTGGACTAGTATTTGCTTATCATGTATGGTTTAGTCTAGAGTGAGGTGTATGATATGATTTCTAACACTAGGCTACTCCTAGAGACAATGGAAAATAATCTTGATTAAACTAATAAGCAATAGGAAATGAAGTCTATGATAGCCTAAGTGCAATGAGCATCTGTCCTTAATCATCCGTATGCATCTTGGACCTCATGTACTACTTTTGGGATTACCAAGCGCACCTTACTTAATCACTCCTAAATACACTACTAGGTTACCAAGTAGTTACACTTCAATGTTCGTGATTAAGTCGTACTCATTTCACATTTAACAACAGGAATAGTAAATGGCAGTAAAGAAATATTAACAAAGAAAACAATAAATAACAATAACAATTAAACAATTAAAACTAAGTGAATGCTGCAATGATGGAGTAATCTCAATCTTTATTGCTGATCATGTGCATGTCCAAGTACGTCACACTCGAATAAAGGTTTCGTACAATTACAATCATCACACTGCGGGTATGCATTGGGGAAAGAACTGAAATGAATTAAAAAAATGACAAAAAAACTCTATCCTTAGAATTACCGACTCCCCCCTTCCTGTGTGCCTAAATGTGATATTTATAGGCTTACATAAGAACCACGATATCGCATATTCGATATCATTATCCAAGCTACGATATCGCGTACCCAATATTGAGGATCCGATATTGGGGCCTGGCAAAACATGATTCATCACTTTCACTCTTGGTTATTGAGCCTTAGGACTCTTACATCACTCTCGACCTTAGCACCTCAAGACTCTTTGTTTTCACATTTCCTCAATACTATAATCATGCCTCATAATCCTTTTACCTTCTTGGTCATCATGCCTTAGGGATCTTTCAACTTCTTGGCAACATTAGCTCAATGATAACATGAATTAATATAAACTATTCATAGTTCATAATACATTAGCAAGCAAGTCTCATTATCCACAAAATGATAATGGGAATAACACATAAAATAGTACATCACTAGTGGTGGGAGAGATCTCATAGCCAACTAATCTTACCATTCAAGGCCTTAACATCATTATTCAACATCTTCTCTAATTTACTAATCAAGATACATTTTTTTCATGATTTCAATTTACATCCTATTTTCTAGTTTATCATTCATTTAGTTCCAAGTTCTTACATCCTATTTTCTAGTTTATCATTCATTTAGTTCCAAGTTCTTACATCCTATTTTCTAGTTTATCATTCATTTAGTTCCAAGTTCTTACATCCTATTTTCTAGTTTATCATTCATTTAGTTCCAAGTTCTTACAGCATGGGATGTCCCTAGGTTGCACCCTTAGGATTTGAACCTTTGACTCTTGACATAAATTCTTTCATTTTAATGAGTTGTAACACCCCCTAACCTAGGCATAGGCTAGAAAGCTATTACTTAAAATAAAAGTGTAACATAACAGAAATTGCATAATGATGTTAAAATATAATACAAGCAAAGTAGAATACATTCAAAGAAGTAGGTGCCAAGGGATAAATAATTTAAAACATTATAGCAAATATCCAGTAGCCCATTGCATAGAAAAACCTACCATGTCCACTAAGCAATGATAGTTCACATGTCTTAATGCCCATGAAAACATAAACCATTAACTATGTACTCTAAATAAATAGTGAAATATAATAAAATTAACATTATCCATTGCATGACACTTTTAATCATATCCAAAATGTAAATATGATCCAGAATTCTAAATGTGAGGTCATGAATATCCAAAATGTAAATATGATCCAGAATTCTAAATGTGAGGTCATGAATATCCAAAATGTAAATATGATCCAGAATTCTAAATGTGAGGTCATGAATTCAAATCCTAAAATATTGATTTAAATAACTAAAAGTAAAATCATAGCATACATCTAAAATAGGGAATCGCATCCACATTGTTAGGCGCTCTCGGAGTCTCACCATGATCTGGTTGGGCACATTTGGGTGAAGTTGGTCAAGAGAAAGGAGTAGGTTATAATTAGAACGTTTTGAATTAGGTGAGAGGAGTAGATATGCTTATCTTTTGATGTATGGGTATTTTTATGAGAATCTCAGTTAAAAGATTGGAAATTTGCTATATCTTAGCATTTTGCTTTACCAGAATGATTACTCAGTTCCATGCAAAAAATGCCTCATGATGCTCATCCCATAGGTATGCTAGTAAGCGCAATCAGTACATATCATCCAGATGCCAACCTTAGCATCCTTAGCATTAGGATGAGCATTAGCATTGCTGTAATGGCGAGTTATTCCAGTGTTTGTGCCTCACTTCCCAAGTTTTCTGGTGCGAATCGTTGAATTTGGAGTCGGGTTGAAAAAGTGGCGGTGGTGATGATGCTGCCGTAAATGCATCTCCTCCGGTAAAAGCGGAGTCCGAGACAGCTCATCCAAAACCAACCGAAGGCTTGGGCAGAATCTTCACATCGGCTAAATTAAGCAGCCATTCTGAGGCGGCCGATACACAGTTCTGGTTCATTGCTTTTAAAAACAAAAAATAACTCCAATTTGCTCTGCGTTCTGATCCAGTGGATTGGTGCTGAGGTATATTAGAGGAACCTGACCTTTCAATTGTAGTATGAAATTGGGAATGACACATCTTCTTGTTTCAGCTGCAAAGACGTATCTCTGGTATGTCCCCGCGCTTGTGAAGCTGGCCACCGACAGACAGCGATAGATTCATGTGTACAGACGCTTGGTAGTTACAGGCGATCGGACGAGCTTCCGCTCCTACAATTGTGTGTCCAGATGGGACGAGGTGGAGGTGGAGGTGGTGACGGGATAGCAGGAGGCAGCAGCAGCAGCAGCAATAGTCTGGAGCGTAAGCATGAGAGGCGGTGTGGAGAGGGTTTCGGTAGTGGCGACGGTAGATAGCAACACATGGCAGGTTGTTACTGTTTATTGTAAAAGAAAAAGGTTCCATTAATCGGTGCCCTCAATTATAGCTTAAAAATATTAATACGGTCATAAGGTTACAATATAAGTTTTAACAATAATTTGTATATTGGGTACCACACTTTGCCAACTATGGCTTGCAATTCTCATCATTTCCTATAGAAGTTACAACTTCTCTTGATGGTTATGAGTTAATATCCTAGATATTTGTAATTCACCTTAATCTTCCATCATGATTGTGACTATCATGAAGCCACTATAAAAAGAGCTTCAAGGGTAGAATTGGAAGGGGGATTTTTGGAGGAGAACTTAAAAGAAACACATTTAAGATTGTAAAGCATAGCTTGCTAAAGGCATCAATTCAGTTGCTTAGCTAATGGTTTAGATAATATTGTGCTTGGCATTTAATTCTGGGATTTTGTGATTTCTCTTATAGCTCTATTTTTGCACAATTCAAGACTTTTATTCGGTTGCCATATAAGCGCTTATGTTGTCTTTGAAAAGCATCTTGAGCAATTTAATAGTAATGTCTTTATGAAATCGCCTATTTGAGTCTAGAGGGCTTAGAAAAATCTTTGATACTTTGAGATGACTTAAAATAACTTCATTTGTTTTAAAGCTTATTGCCTTGATATTTCAATTTTGAAATTGTCAAATTTTTTCTGATAGCTCTATTGTTTGCAATTCTTAACAACCATTAACTAGCCAAATAAAAGCTTGTACTTTGTCGTTTTTGGTAGTTTAATAGGAGTGTTTTTTATGAAATTGCTTGTTGAGCTCAGAGGGTTTGGACAATTTGTAATACTTAGATTGAATTGAAATAGCTTTATTGCAAAGTGTTTCCTCATGTTCAATTCATCTCACTTAAATGCTTGAGATTTCACACAAATCTACTTTCATTTCTTTTCTCTTTCTAAAATGCATTGAATCTCGCTCTATTTTTAGTTTTCTTGTGGATCTTTCTCTTTGGGGGTAATTAGGAGTAGATTTCTATAGAATTATGCTTGATGAGACGCGACTTGCACTGGGCCGCGATATCGCGTCTTCTCCTGCGATATCGCGTCCCGCCACCATATCTATAAATAAGAGGCAGCACTCCCTTCATTTCCCAATCCTGGCTAGTGTAGCGAAGCTCTGGCAGATTGATCACTCCAGAGTTAGAATTTTTCCCATGTGCCCGCAGTAGGAGTCCTAGAGTGAACGGCTCTTTATTCGAGCAGCTTGTAACCTGAACCCAAGTTGTGTACGGCAATAAAGACGAACTTGATTGGATAAACCTTGCA
>MNCI01027688.1:1154615-1168798 GCA_015680685.1 Gnetum montanum
TAATCCCATACCTTCCCAATATTTTGTAAGGAACTCAAGGAAGAGTTTTCATTCAGTCATGGGGATATGATGGGATGCAATATCACATGGGCTGCAATATCACATCCGTGATATTGCGTCGACACCTGCGATATCGCGTATGCGATATCGTAGCCTGTCGCATTGTCTATAAATAAGAGGCAGCTTTTCCTTGTTTTCCATCTAGATCTAGACCCTTAGTGAAACTCTGGAAATTTTACCATTCTAGAGATAGAATAATTTCCATGTGCCCACAGTAGGAGTCTCAAAGTGAACAGATCTTTATTCAAGCAAATTGTACCTGAGCACACATTTGTGTATGGAAATAAAGACGAACTTTCTGATAAACCTTGTAGTGCATGGACTAAGCTAATTAGGATTTAATTAATGTTAAATGCTTAATTCTTTCTTAGATAATTAATCTCTTTCAACCCTCAACTCCTAGTTAAGTGCATTCAGTACGATCGCTTCGAGCATGTGTGCTACGCTTGGTAACCTAGTAACGAATAGCGTTTGGTAATCCCAGTAGCGTTGCATTGGTTCAGGGTGTGTATGGCAAGTGGGAATGGATACTGATGCTAGGATGATTAAAGCTTAGTTAGTGAAAGTTAGTTACTTAGTCTCTTCACCCTTTCTTCTCTTAGCATAGGCGATAAAAAGATAAAAGACATAAAAATCATATACCTCAAACTTACTTAACCATACAACCGTGACAATACAAGTAAGTCTGGGAAGACAACGATTGATTAACCTTAAGTGTTCCATAAGGCATGTAAGCACTTAGTCCTTGGAGTTCGACTGGATCGCACATGTAACGCTCGTATTCGTATTGTTAACTGTAGGGGTACCTCGCCACTGATCAACAATCAAACACAAGGATTGCTACGTCTCATCAATGTTAGCATCTAAACATAAAATCATACAACCTTCCAATCCAAACATATTTTAGAGATTAGCAACTTCTCTTAGTTTCAAATATGGTAAGTTGAATGTGCACATTAAGATTTTACAAACAAAGCCAAAACCAAAAGTATGCATAAAGGACTTAATTAAAGTTTCTTATATTAGGTGACATGAATAAGTGTTATTGCTTAGTTTCTTTCAATAACTTCTATAATATACCAAGAGTCACTATTGCTTAATCCCTTTTCTTTTATATGTAGGAAAAGGGGCCATACATAAAAGGCTTTACTATTGTAGATAGTTAAAAAATTTAGGATTCTTCAAGATTTCTTTAAAACTAATTGACCTCTCCCTTTGCACTAGCTCCAACCAAAGAAACATATTTATCAAAAAGGATAATATACATAAGCTTTGGTCAAACACAAAGCATTATTGTTAACATTAATCAAATGAAACATTACCCAAGGTGGTGGGAAAATGCACACATATGAACTCTTCATACTTCAATCCTAACTAGGTTTAACTAATAATAATTTCCAATCTCATATTGTATTTAGGTCCATCCCTACAAGCTTCAAGCTTCAACTAATTATCAGTTTTTAAATGGATTTTAGATTAGGTTTTATGTTTTGTTTTTCTTTTCTTCGCTTTCATTTTCACGCTAAAACATTCCATTTTTTTCTCTCATGCTTCACATAGGTGCTCTAGAATGAAAAAAAATGATTCATTTCTATTCATCCCATTACACATTTTGGTTAGCTTTTTTTGTGGGTCGTAAATGATGTCCTAACATGGGCTTGTTTGCCATAAATTCCCTTAGGGATTATGATGAATTGACGTACATTGTGAGGTGGCCATAAGGTTGCAACCAAAGGTCATAACATTTCATACAACTCTCAACACATGCACAAGGGCTATTAAAGATGTTAAAATCTAGGCTAACACATTTGCAATCCAAATTTGTAATGTGCAAACCTCAGATGCAAGAAAACATGATTGAAAAGTAAGAAATAAATGGAAAAAAAAGTATAAGGTTCAACATAGGTGTAATAGAAATGAATTAAATAATATTAAGATTTGATTAGAATGAAATGAAACTTTATATAGTAGATGGGAAAAAAACAAGAATATATATCTAAAGTTAAATTTCAAATGCATGCATCCAAAAATACACTTTTAATATTGGGTTACATAAAGCTACTAATGTGCACAAACCTTATAAACAAACTTGAATATGAGAGCAAGGTAATAAAATTTCCTACCTAAAGTTGATACATTGTAAATAAAACCTTGTTGTTGTTGAGATCTCCTAATGGGGCTTTAACCAAAAGTGAAAGTATAAGATCAATAACTAGAATCAAGGAAAATCTAAAAATGAAATCTTAAAAGGGAAAACTAAGAAACTTATGTAAATTTGGTATCAATTTCTAAAAAAGTGGAAACCGAAATATTTTCTATTCCAATGCTTAGGATTCTTAGCGCAGCAGTAATAGCTTTGACAACATAGGAGATGGAGACACCTTTTATTTTGATAGTGGATTCAACTTGCTGATTATTCTAGAACAAGTAGGTTTTACCTAGAAACCAATTTCCATTGGAAGATAGGATCAGCCACCGTGAAAATACCTAAAGTAGCTTCCTTACCTCTTGCTAAATGAATTCTAAGAAGGATTTGAATTTCAACTTTGTTAACATACAAGCCATCATTACTTTATCAGTTATCACTAGTGTGACTTGTTTTCTAGGCATAAGGATAGGTGGTTTTGGTACTTCATCTTATATGGATTATAACATTCAAGGTGTTGGTGGGTGCGCCAATTACATCTTTTACTCATTCTATCCTCATCCTCTAGCTTGGGATTGTTGAAGTTGGTTACATCTTTGTCCATGCCCACATCTACATTCATTTCCATGTCTAGGCCTTTTCTTCCTAGGTTTTGATGGTTTAGTAGCCTCAAGAACACATTTCAACACCACCTACAATCACCTAAGGATTAATTATTAGCTTCTGAATTTCATTCATTATGACCTTAACCCTTTTTGATCCTTTGATTTAGACTAAGATCTTGAAAAATATGATGTTTTTAGCTGAATATGATTACAAAATGATGTTTCCATAGGACCTATGATAACTAAAAAAATAATTTATTAATTAATTTTTATCATTTTTAATTATAGTTAACTTAATTGTTCAAAAATAAAGGTGTTATAAAATTTTTTAGTTCACATCCTAGAAGCTTCCACGATGAAAATCTTAACTTTGTAAGCTTACAAGTTTTTGAATGGATGAATTCCAAAACTAGGATCCCAAGTTAGAGTGCTTAGAAGTATGAGGGCCTTGGAAATGGTAAGAAATACCTTAGAAAATGAAGAAAAATATGATATTGCACTAGGCATTTAGAGTTTTTTATGGATATGATATTGCAACAATGTTATATCTATTTTCCTTAATATTTTAACTTAAAACAGTCATCATTTTAATACATTTTATGGGTCTTGAAGCTTCCTAAGCACTAGTAGGCTAGAGTTGGGTCCTATTAATTCTCTAGATAGTTGAAATCATGAAAGAAAAATCTTATAAGGCTCCAAAGTTACTACAATTGAGGAGTTTATGAGATAATCCATGAAAATTTCCATAAAAATAAGGAGCATTAGATCTTGTAATGATGCATGAAGTTAGATGTTAATGAGTCACCAAATAAGCGACCTGATATCAAACCCCCAATATCGAATATGCGATATTAGATTGGCCAAGTCACATTAGACAATGATGTCAGAGCCTGTCTCATTGTCTATAAATAAGGGATAGGGACGCTTGGTTTTGCATAGTATTTTTTCAATCCCTTAGCCAAACTCTTGCAGTTTTTTCTCTTCCAAAGTTAGAATTATTTTTGAGTGCCCACAATAGGAGTCATAGAGTGAACAGATCTTTATTTGAGCGTTGTGTACTTGAGCACACCTTATGTCTGAAAATAAAGATGAACTTTGTGATAAACCTTGCAACATTTAGAATAGCTTAACTATTGCATTTAATTTTATTTACTATTATTTGATGCTCTCATTAGTTAATCAATGTTATTTCTATAGAATTATTAATTATCAAAAAATTAGCACACTCAGCATGACCACTTTGAGCATATGTGAAACACTTGGTAACCCAGTAACAATTAGCGTTCGGTAATCCCAGTAGTGTTACACTTGTTCAAGATGTGTCCGGAGAGTGGGAACGGATACTGGTGTTAGGATTCAATCAACATTAGAGTTACAAAAATCCATTAGTTAACGAAATCTTTTCATTTCACACACTTAGGAGACCAAGATAGAAAATATAAAAAAACATAAAAAAAATCATATACCTCTAGTGTATTTAACCATACAATTGTGCCTTACAAGTAAGCTTGGGAAGACAACGACTACATAACTCATCCTTGTTTTGTGTAGGTGCATAAGAACTTAATCCTCAGAGTTCAACCAGATCACCCATGAATGCTCGTATTCGTATGGTTGGGTGTAGGGGTACCTTGCTACTCATCATTGGTGTCGTTGCTGGGGATTTTGTTGTTTGTGCACTGATTAGAACTTAGGAAATCCTTTCATCATTGAAACGAACTCTTAAGGTTAACTATCCTACAATCACCGAAAAAGTGTACTGCACACTGAGTAATCAATCATGTCTCCTTCTTCTTATGAGAGTGCTTCACCAACTAGGTCTAATACCATGAATAATTAGAGGCGGGGTGCACAAGATGATCCACCAGTGCCCCNGATTATTCATGGTATTAGACCTAGTTGGTGAAGCACTCTCATAAGAAGAAGGAGACATGATTGATTACTCAGTGTGCAGTACACTTTTTCGGTGATTGTAGGATAGTTAACCTTAAGAGTTCGTTTCAATGATGAAAGGATTTCCTAAGTTCTAATCAGTGCACAAACAACAAAATCCCCAGCAACGACACCAATGATGAGTAGCAAGGTACCCCTACACCCAACCATACGAATACGAGCATTCATGGGTGATCTGGTTGAACTCTGAGGATTAAGTTCTTATGCACCTACACAAAACAAGGATGAGTTATGTAGTCGTTGTNCAATCCACAGAGGCACAACACCAAAGTCATCTACAACAGGAGAGACATTACAAATCCATGAAGGGGAAGTGGTCTTAGGATGTCTTGTATGTCCTAGGTAAAAATGACAATGGTGAACTTGTCTCGAGAGGTTTTCCACAAAGCAAAGTTTCTCTCTTTGACTTCGGTCAAGGAGTTGGGTATCAGAACCTTCACTCAACTATTCATAACCCAGGTTCTGGTACCAATGGACACAAAGGATCTAGAAAAGAAACAAAAATGCATGACAATGATGGACATTACAATTGTAATTATGATCGAGGCCATGACCATCGAAGAGAAGGTGGCAGGCATCAACATGGTGCTAGTCCTCCTTCCTCTTCACCTTCATCATCTTCTTCCTCCTCTCCTTCAAGATCTAAACGCAGTTGCGAAGGGCGAGACCATGAGAACAATGGTAGGTGAAATAGAAATCATCAACAAAACAATAGAGAAAGAGGATGAGAGCATTCCAGAGAGACACATCACGAAAAAAGGGAGAGTAGGGAACAACATAGGCATCATAGATGTCATAGGAAACATGATCACAATGAGCCCCTACTTTTCACTTGAAGTATGTTAAATATAGCAGAGGCTGTTAAAATTCCAACAAGACACTAGAAAGATAGTAGGATCAAAAGACTAGACATGAATAACATCCAACAATTTGAAGGGGGATACAATGCTGATCCTCAAAACCATTTACAAGCATTCCATGATGCATGTGCCTTGCAGAATATAGAAAACGAGTGGCAAAAGCTAAAGTTTTTTTCATGGACATTGATCAAGGAAGCAGAAAGCTAGTACCAGTCCTTAGAACTAGAATCCATTCATTGATGGAGTACCATGTTGGAGCTATTCAACAATAAGTATCAAACGTACTCCCAAGTGTCTAACCTATGTAAGAAAATCCAAGGATGAAAACAAGGAGGACATGAACCCTTGGTTGCTGCCATTGGCTGATATTATTCATTATTACATCGTTGCCTTGGCCATGGTTACTCACAAAACGAACAAATACACCATCTCATGAAATGTGAAGAATCCTTGGGACTTACGCCTAAGGAAGGCTATTCAAGCTCAAAGCCCATCAAATACAAAGATTGTTGGAGTGAGTTGCCAAGGAGGAAGATGGGTTGAGGAAAAGAGAAAGTGTGGAGGAGTACAATAGAGATCCTTCCCTCTGAAAGAAGGAAATTAGATTTTGCAAAGATGAAGAAGAGTTAGCACTTGAAAATATGGTGAATAGAAAGACTCTTCCCATTCAAAAATTTGCATCAAAAGTATCAGCAAAGGTGGATCAAATGTGGGACTCCCTAGATGATAAATTTCAAACTATCCTAAAAATAGTAGAGGAGTCTAGAAAACAAAGTAGTGATTGAGAGAGAAGGAAAAAGAAAGAAGCTGAGTATGCACGTAACAAGGGTAAGGGCAANCAATACCCTTACTATCAACCTAACCCATATGAATATTATGTTCAGTAGCCAATCTCTCCATGTGACTTTACTAGTCACAATGCTCTTTAACCTCACTACAAGACCCCTGAGTACTATAGAACTTCTTTTTCTTCTAGGGGTTATGCTCCATATATGCACTACCCTTATCATTTGTCTACATCTCTTCCATCCTTAGCTCCATTACCACCTGCTCCAACTATGCAGGATGAGCTTCCTGCCTAGCCATAGCAACATAACGCTACAAGGGCTGTCACTCTTCAACCTACTATTGGTTCAGACAACTAATCAAAGAGGAGATCTTTCTTTAGAACCAACAATTCAACCAAGTCCTTACAACCACAAGTGGCTAATTATCCAAACATCTCATCATCATCTGGATCTTTAGAGCTTCCTTTGAACCAATAATCACACTCAATGCACACTATCATGTTAACTCACGCTATCACTGATTAGATTAAAGCTGGCTATCTTCCTAGGAAATTCTTTAATCCTGGAAGTCCTCTTATTTACTTGCAAATAACTGGAAATGGGCCTTGTAAAGCTCTTTTGGATTCAGGTTTTGGTATTAGTTTGATCTCCTAGGAAATGTATAAAGCCTGGAACCTATCTTCACTAAAGAAGAGTAACATTCGTTTAGAGTTGGCCGACCAGTCCATCATTGTTCCATTGGGACTAGTGGAGGACATTGTTACTACTGTTTGTGGGTGGTCATATCCATTTGATTTCCTAGTGATCCAAGTCAACAACTGCAAGGGGAACTTCCCAATCATAATGGAAAGAGCATGGCTAAGTACGATTGATGCATGCCTTGGAATACGTGATCTTTCCCTAAAGATATCAAAAGAAAATGCGTTTGGGAAGATTGAGAAGAAGAAAGTTCCACACATCACATACAATGACACAGGGTGCAACTGCATGTAGAAGTCCTAGTTTGTGCAATGCTCAACATTGCCTTTATGCAACCAATGTGCATAATTATTTGACATACAAAGATGTTTGTATGCAGTAGCCACAAGACAGGAAGGCACCCAGTGGCTGACAGCTGAACTAGAGAGCAATTCAACTTTATGCATGGAACTAACTGAGAGTTTGACTTGTGCCTATATCGATATCATAGATGCATTAGAGTAAGTCCATTGCCAACTTCCAAGTATGGACATGGAAGATATCAACTAGGGAAAGTTGGAAATCCCTGATGAGTTTAAGAAAGAGCCCCTTAAATTAAAACTGTTGCCCACCGATATGGAGTATGCATTTCTCAAGAATGGAAAATTGATAATCATTAATGCTAAGCTTGCTCCTCAACAAAAAGAAAGACTACTAAATATGGCAAAAAAATGGTCAAAATACTTTGCTTGGTCATATCCTGAATTAATCGCAATAGATCCTAGGATATGCCAACATAGAATTTACACTGACCTCTTTATGAGGCCTTGACGACAATCGCAAAGATGACTGAACCTAAAGATTAAGCAAGTAGTTAAGGAAAAATTAAACAACTTTTGAAGGTCAGGTTCATCTACCCCATTGCTGATAGTGAATGGGTTAGTCCATTAGTCATTGTGCCTAAAAAATATGGTAAATGGAGGATGTGTATAGACTTTAGGCTATTAAACATGGCAACATTTAAAGATCATTTCCCATTGCCATTTGTTGACCAAATCTTAGATACCATTGCAGGGCATTGTTATTATAGTTTTCTGGATGGTTATAGTGGTACAATCAAATCCAAATAGGACTAGAAGACCAAGCCAAAACTACATTCATGAGTCCTTGGGGGACATTTGCATACAGGCAAATGCTGTTTGGCTTGTGCAATGCTCTGGCAACATTTCAATGTTTGGTTCTCAGTATATTTCAGTAGCAAATAGGGAATGGTGTGGAGGTTTTTATGGATGATTTATCCACCTACGGAGAAGAATTTGAACAAGCATTGGATTGATTAGAGAAAATGTTGAAACAATGTGTTGAAACCAACCTAAGGCTCAATTAGTAAAAAATCCACTTAATGGTCCAAGAGGGCATTGTATTAGGGTATAGAATTTCACAAACAAGGATAGAGGTAGATCTTGAAAAAATTAAATTCATTCAAGGAATCACTCGTCAACCTGAAACGATAAAAGATGTTCGATCATTCCTTGGACATACTGGCTATTATAGATGTTTCATTGAGAACTTTTCAAAGATTGCAAAATCGTTGGTAGAATTAACGAAAAAGGATGTACCCTTTAAATGGACCAAGGAATGTGAGTTAGCTTTCAAAAGCTTGAAGCAGAAGCTCATAGAAACACCCATTCTACAAGCTCCTAACTAATCCAAACTATTTTATATAATGACTGACACATCCAATTTTGCTTTAGGAGCTGTACTTACACAATTCGATTACCAAAAATGTCCCTATTACATTTACTGTGTAAGTCGAAGCATTACTGGTGCATAACTCAACTATACCACAATAGAAAAAGAGTTAATGGTTGTGGTGTTTGCACTAGAGAAATTTAGGTACTATGTATTAGGTTATAAGGTATTTGTACATATAGATCATAGTGCGATTTGGTTCCTTATGAATAAGCCAACAATGAGCCCTTGCATCATATGATGGCTTGTGATCTTTCAAGAGTATGATCTCACGATGGTAGTTCGTAAAGGCACCGAGAATGTTGTTGCTGATCATTTATCTTAGTTGCAATGGGACAACAAAGAGGATGAATATCCAATTTCTAATCGATTCCCTGATGAACTCCTCTTTGTAGGTGTAATAAACAATCAATCACCCATAGATACAAATTGGTATAGTAGCATTCCTACTTATCTTCTCACACAAGAAACACCACAAGGGCTAGATGTTAGAAAGAAACAACAGTTTCTCCACCAAGTCAAACATTTCATGAAAATAAATCGACACCTTTACAAGGTGTGTTTTGATGGCTTAGTTCAATGGTGTGTTCCCAGTGTAGATCAATTGCAAGTTGTCCAAGACACTCATGAGGACCCTTGTTGGGGTCATTACGTTGGGAGGAAAAAAAACCATTAAAATCTTGCTCGCAGGATATTATTGGCATACATTATTTCGGGACGCCCATCATTTTGTCTAATCTTGTGAGCACTGCCAATGCGATGGGGGAATGACTGCTAGAATGGAGGGTCCACAATAATGGATTCAACACCTTGGAACCCTTCGACATATGGGGTATTGATTTTATGGGGCCTATTATACCGATGTCCAATGGAAAAGCTTACATTTTTGTTTTTGTTGATTATTTTACAAAATAGGTAGAAGCAGCCATCGTTACTAACTGTACATCATCTACCGCTACACAATTTATTTAACAACAAATTGTAAATAGGTTTGGCATGCCTTGTGCACTTATTTTTGATAATGGTACACATTTTACAAGTGCAACTTTTAGAAAGTTAATGCAACGCTTAGGAGTTGAGCATAAACTAACTACACCATATCATCGTCAAGCGAATGGTCAAGCCGAAGTCACCAATAGGGAAATCAAAAATTTTTTGACATGAACCATTAGTAAATATAGGTGAGACTAGAGCACCAAACTAAATGATGCTCTTTGGGCCTATCGCTCCACATGGAAACTCCCTATAGGCTATTATCCCTATTGAAACACCGTGAATTTTGAGACCTCAATGATTCAACAAAGTCTCGAAGTTTAGGCAAAGACTTCCACAAAAGCGGCGTCAAAACATCCAGGCGATGGAAACATTGGAAATAGTGGCACATCTCAACAAGTTTTCTTTTTTGGCTAAGGGGCCTGCTACGCTACACTACGTAGTTCAGCGTAGTAGACTCCAGAAGACAAAATAGAACAAGGGATGCACAGTGGCAACACTTCAATTTTGCAAGTTGGCCATGATCAAAAATCTTAACTTTTGTCATATTATGCCATGTTACGCTACGCAGTGTAATGCAGCGTAACGCAAGTAGTGCAGTTAAGTTATTTGCAGCAACAAAGGTAATGAAATTCAAGCATTGGCGGTTCTTACGCCACAATACGCTCTCTAGCGTATTACAGTGTAACCGCAAGATAGTTTGTTACCGAAGCTCCAGCAAGGGTAGATTGTGACACATTACGCTTTAGAGCGTAACGCAGCATAACACCACAAGCTTCAGCTACAACACATCAGGTCAACGGCATTTTGTGGGCCTAGGACACGCATCATCTAAGCCACATTTTTTTCTTAGCCCTAATCTTATAAATACTACGGCGGACAACGTTGGTAAGGGTTGGCAATTTTTGACAGTATTGGCAAAAAAAAAGATTCGCGAGATGACGAGAAGAGCATCGATGGTGACAGAGAGAAGCTTTTGACTAGAGACTTCAAGTTAGCAGACATTTTGCTTCAAGCCTGACTCCCTTGCACCCAGATTGGCTAGAATAAGGTAGATTAGCCTTTGCTTGTTTTATTTCTGAATAGCTTCTTGCTCTCGGCATGCCCTGTATCAATAGGCCTCGAAGCGACGTTATACTTTGATGGAGCTTCTACTACTAGAGGTGGCAGTGATGCCGCTGTCATTACACTCTCCCCTGAAGATGTTCGTCCACTGGCTTATCGCCTGACATTTTCTTGTATGAACAATGTGGTAGAGTATGAGGGGCTTCTCAAGGGATTGTTAACAGCAAGGGAACTCAACATTCAACACCTGGAAATCCGAGGTAATTCGATGCTCGTCATCAATCAAATCACAGGGATCTACACCTACACGTGCTGCGTAATGAGATCATCATAGCCGATGCACTAGCCACACTAGCTTTAAACATGCCACCACATTTGTTTGCCATCTTGCCCACCTTAATGATGGAATGTACAGATCCTGTCATACAAGTGGTGCAAATCTCTTCTCTAAGCACGGGGGGAACATGAGAATGGTATGATAACATTAAAACCTACCTTCTGCATGGCAAACCACTGCACGAGTTAACACCTACACAAAAAGACGTAATCCGCAAGCATGCCAGGCAATATGTCATCATCGAAGACAGTACTCTATGTAGATGCTCTTTTGATGGAGTATTGCTAACCTGCGTTAATAATGACCAAGAGCAAAGAATAGTTAGCAAAGTCCATGAAGGACTATGTGGAGGACACATAGCCCCATGAGCCATGGTCACTAAAATCAGGCACTTAGGGTATTACTGGTCATACATGGAACGAGACTGCCTTACCAAGGTTAAGACATGTGATACATGCCAACGTTACTCAAATTTAAAACATGTGTCACCAACTGAATTGCATGCTACACAGATCACTTGGCCATTCCAATGATGGGGACTAGACATCATAGGCCCCACCATGTCTAAGTCTTCCGCAGGACATAGCTTCATTATCACTGCCACCGAGTACTTTACGAAATGGGTTGAGGCTATTCCCCTATGAAAGATTACATCCCAACAGGTTTGCCATTTTATCTTGGACAATATAGTAGCCAGGTTTGGGCTTCCCATGATTATTATGATCGACAATGGGCCACAATTTAGTAATACTGAAGCCAAATCTTTCTGCAGTAACCTTGGTATCGAGAAATCTTTTTCCTCACCCTATTACCCATAATAAAATGATCAAGCAAAGGTAACAAACAAGGTGGTCATCAATTTATTGAAAAGGATGCTCAACAGCAACAAAAAATGATGGCATGAAAAAATTCTCTATGTGCTATGGGCCTATCGTACGACATGTAGAACAGCTATCGGTAGGACACCCTATAGCCTAGTCTATGGATCTGAAGTGGTGTTGCCTCTGGAACTATAGGTTCCCTCACTGCGGATGGTCCTCTCCACGGTTATAAATGAGACTCAACATAATGAGTCCAGGATCCTAGATCTAGACTCAGTAGAGGAGAAATGCATTCAGACACTTGACAACATTGAAATATATCAAGACAGGCAGAAACAGAAGCATCATCGCAACCTGCATCAGCGACCGATCAAGAAAGGAGACTTGGTTCTTAAGGCCGTTCATGAACTAGTGAGCAAATTCTCTGCAAACTGGGAAGGCCCTTTCTTGGTCGTCAACGCATACGGCAATGGAGCATTCAGGCTAGCAGACATCAACGGCAATGAACTTCCAAATCCAGTGAATCATATGTATCTGAAGCGGTACGACATCTAGACATCGGCTCGGCTCAAACGCAAGGTAACCAACATCCACTACGACATAAAACTGGCAGTGTTGTACACATCCGCTATGATGTAAAACTGGCATTTCTTGCACGTGTCCGTCACGATGCTAAACTGGCAAAGTTTTTGATCGTCTGCCATGACGTGAAACTAGCAAGGTAAGCATCCTTCTGCTAAGACGTTAAACTAGCACAGATTTGTCCCTGGGTCACGATAAAAAGCTGATACCCACAGCACAGTTTGCTAGGACCATAAACTAGCTCTTCCACCATCCGCTATGACGTAAAACCAGAACGCTTCAGTCTGCCCAAACTCTAAACTAGGACCACGCTCTGCTGAGACTTAAAACCAGCAGCAACGGTCTACCAGGACTTAAAACTGGAAGCTGCCAACAGATTACCCATGAAGTAAGCAAGCCTGATCATTCTTGGACGACATCCCTACCAGACGGGATGGCATTGGAACAGATGCAATGCTGCTACCCTACTGGCATCCTACTGATTCCTCAGATATTCTGAAAGGCATACTATTGACCCCTTGGAGATGCCGCTACAACAGCCACTCTATAGTTGTAACTCCTGGAGTCAACTTCGTCACTTGGGACCCCAAGGAAACTATGGTTACCCATGACCTTGGTGGCCTCCACCCATTGCTGCTACCAGACTCTAGCTTAGCAGATTCATCTGACTGGTTCTTTGCCTAGTCGATTGGATAAGATGAATCTGGGTGTCGACGGTGAATTCCTGAACCACGACATCAACAAAGGGACCCTTACTTCTTGCTACGATCCCTTCTCCATGGCCCGTGCTCTCCTTTTCACTTCAGACGTCACTTGTTTCAATAGCCTCCCTAGTGATTAGGATGATTGCTTTTGCTTCTTGTTCTTTGTTATGTTTTGCAGGTTACTTGCTACAATAGCGTTGTTCAAGAATGCACTCACTTGGAGGCGACGCGTCATGGCGTTCTGAGATGGCTGCTCAGACTAGCCTAACTACTTGGGAATGAAAACCCTGCCTTTTTTCCCTCCATCAGACAACTGATTTCACTTTCTCTTTTCTTTATCCTTACAACCATCCTTACCCTCTCCTCCTATTTGTACAGAATGTGAGCATATAGGAAGCCTTTCGCACATGATAAACATCACATCCATGGATTGGTGTAACGCAACTTGCCTCATGGAAAGCATCTATAATCCAAAAAAAATGGGCACAGCTAGGAAAAATAAATGAAACACAACTCATCCTGGCCATACAGGTGTAACACAACTCATCCATGCAAGCCCTGCATACACAATATAGCAGCGTAACCTCTTGGGAAAACACCCATGAGAAGATGCCTAATAGCATGTTTGCGAAAGTTTCCCTCACTACTGTAAGATCCCTCCTATGCTCCTTACACCCCCAACCTTTGCACTTCCTGGTTTGATAGAGCGACATCCAAGCAGCAGCTGATGAACAATGTTGACGTCTTTACCTCTTTGGTGTTTCATATTCTTTGTTAACGTCTCTCGGGCAAGCCCTCCAAACATCAACAAAGAGGGGCCATTGAAACACCATGAATTT
>MNCI01027688.1:1177735-1203804 GCA_015680685.1 Gnetum montanum
CTCTCTCTATCACTTGGTCACATGGCTCTCTCCAGCTGAGACTATTCCCGGGTTTCCGTACCCATATGGGAGGCGCCCTAGGCAATTGTCTCCTCAAACGAGTTTTTCCGGTGTTGGCATGACCAAAATTTATGCATCAACAGAACTAAATCTAAAACATGAAAGAACAATAAAGAAAAAGTTTGAGCATTGCTTAAGAATCATGATAGTTTTCCTTTAGTGATAAAGCTATGGCTTTAGATTGATGCTTCTTGAGTTGATGATGTTACTCCTTTTTAATATCTTCCTATCTTCTTATCTTGAATTTTATTTAGCACCTTTTTGATCTTCTTCTTCTTATTTAATGAGAAAAATGTATATCACTTTTTAAACTTTTGTACCTTGGTTAAGTCCTTGGGAACTTTCTTGAACTTAATATTTGAAGTTTAATTTGATCTCCCTTTATTTCTTCAATTTTGGTATCTTTAATTCTTGATTTGAGGCTTGGAAACTTAAAAATTCTTTGAGGCTTAATTCTTTATATTTTCTTCTTGATCTTGGGGCTCCTTCTTTGATTTTCAAGATTTAATTAAGTCTTCTTGTGTGGCCTTTACATCCTTGGCTTGATGTTCTTAATTTTAATTCTTCCTTTATTTATTTGTGAGAATGTTTGCGAGAAATTCATGGCTATCTTTAAGCCACATAGGGCATTTTGAGCCTTGGCCACCTATAGGTCATTCTATATTTCTTTTAAGCTACAACTTTCCATTTAGGCTTGAGAAATTAAGGATCCCACAATAGACAACTTGAAAGCCATTTTTAGCATTTTGGCTTATGATTTTTAAGACACACATGCCTCCTAGCATAAAGTCTTATTGGGTTTCTAATCTTCACTTTTTATTTTGTCTTTTGATTATATGATTTTTTAGGACATAATAGCCTCATAGGACTTTCCTCCTTGGGTGTGATTTCTTTGGCTTCAACTTATAGCTTGTCACTTGGGCTAAAAATATTATGAATTAAATTTTTTGTGAGAAACTATGAGAAATGTCCTTTGGAGCAACATAGGGACATTTTGGACCATTACTTTCCATCTTTTTTTAATGGATTACAATAATTAGATACAACTAATGACTTTGGAATTCTCAATAAGACATTAATTGAAAACATTAAGGGCAATTAGAAAGATTAGAAAGCTCTCCTTTAAAGTAATATACACCAAACATTTAATTAAAATGCCTCATAAAAATTTGAATACCAAAATGTCTTATCAAAGTTCAATAAAGAAATATGCCTCATCATCAAATTCATTTGCCTCCAAAAAAAACTTGTTAGAATTAGGGATTGTAAATTCATGTTGGGAGAGCTTAATTATGAGATGGTTGGTTGCAATAACAAACTATGAAATTGATAGTAATTGAAATGGATAAAATATGGAGTAATAAGGAAGAAAGAAAAGCTTTACTTCATTCATCTTAAATTGCTCATTGTTCCATTCTTCATTATAATGAGGCTCATGGCCTCCTTTTATAGGTTGAGTAGTGGAGATATCTTGCAAATCCTCTTCATGTGGGATAAAATTTTCTTCTATTTCTATATATTAACTAACTTTTTCTAAGGTGTTCTAGCTATTTTTCATTTCATTTTTCAACTTTCTTAGGATACATAAAACTTGTAACATCTACTTAACTTTAATCATGAAAGAAAAACATCTTCCACTACACCTTCTATAATAAGTGGTATCAAAATTTTATGGTTTTTTTAATACTTTAAGATGGTTTAATGAATTTAAATTATGAGGCATAATTATTTTTATGAGGCAAATGAAATTTGATGATGAGACATATTTCTTTATTAAATTTTGATGAGGTATTTTGGTATTCAAATTTGTAGGAAGAATTGTAATTAAATGTTTGGGGCATATTAATTTGAAGGAGGGGTTTCTCATCTTTTTAATTCCCCATGATGTTTGTAATTAATGTCTTGTTGAGAAGCTCAAAGTCATTGGTTGTATTCATTGTTGTAAGAAATTAAAAAGATTACAAGGGATGGCCCCAAATGTCCCTATGTCAAGTCCTCTATAGGTGTTTAAGAGGATATTTCTCATAGTTTCTCAATAAAAAATTCAGAATTTTTGTAGTCCAAGTGGCATTGTTGTTTGTAAGCCAAAGAAATGACATCCAAGGAGGAAATCCCTATGAGGCTATTGTCTCTTGAAAAGGAATATAATCAAAAACCAAAATAAGGAGATAACATTGATAACTCAATGAGGCTCTGCCTTAGGATATATGTGTATTTTAGAAATTCCCACAATCATAAGCTAATGTTTGAAAATGACTCTCAAGCTATATAGAATGTGATCCTTAATTTATCATGCCTAAATGGCAAGTTTTAATTACTCATAAAACCCCTAGTTGTAAGCCCAAAAGAGGCATAGAATGCCCCAAAGATGGCCAAGGCCCAAGAGACTTCATGTTCCTCAAAGATAGCCACCACTCTCTCATAATAACTCTCATAAACAAACAAAGGAAGAATTTTAATAAATAACATCAAGTCAAGGATGTAATGACCATACAAGAAGACTTAATTAAATCTCTAAAATAAAAAAATAAGCCTCAAGATCAAGAAGGAAATGTGAAGAATCAAACATCAAGGAAGTTTTAAGTTTCCAAGCCTTAAATAAAGAATCAAAGCATCAAAATTAAAGATGGACCCATGGTTAAGAAACCATGAATCAACAACCACTTGTAGTGAAGGTTTTTAGCTCCATTATAGATCACAACTCATGGTTAGGCACCACAACAGATAGTCTACCTACTACAAGTTAAACACAAATTGTGGTGAAGTCATGGTTTGCAATTTTTCTCCACGATTAGCAATATTTACTTATGATCAACTTTTTAGATAGATTTTGAAGTGAGGTATGATGATCCTAAAAGGTGAAAGGGATCTCTTCACTACTTTAAAATCTCTAACAATTGGTATCAAAGATAACATCTTGCCATAGTCATAGTAGATCTTACATGTAATATGTGTTTAAAATGATCATTGTAACTACCTACAAGGATTCCACATAAAGTCCAATGACTGTCAGTGACATTGCATTATGTCATGTAGGACCCATCACCATGGTATCAACTAGCCACTACATGAGGACATTACTACTTAACAAAAAGAATTGGAAAATAATTAATTAATTATTAGTGTTTGATGTTGTTATCCTTGACCATTGGTTGGAGAAGAGCCTTCCAATATGGATCACCTATCTTACTAGCTTCATGGGTAACTCTGATCCTATCAAATAAGCATCTTCATACATGGGTTACATGTCTTTCCAATGTGATCCCTGGAATAAGTTCATGTGAATGAATTAATTGTTATTTTGGTAGTCTTGATAGAGCATTACGTTTAGACATGGATCACATGCCTTACTAGTAACATAGTAAGGAAACAATTAGCTGTATATGATATTTTCCAAATATAGTAAAAACATGAGTAGCCATGTATCAACATAGGAATAGTGCAACCTAGGATGAAAATCCAAAGAATCAAAAATTCTCCTTGACATCACATCCTTGTCCATACCCTCTTGGTCCTTTCCTCCTTCCTTCAAGGTATAGTGGTCATGAGTTGAATTTATGTTTTTAATGTCATAAAGAACACATTACTTCCATTTCCATGAAAAGGACTTCTTATTAATAGAAAAATTAGGATTGATGGCATGGTCTCATTGTCATGCACAATTATTCCTTCTATAATTTGATACCAAAGGGAAAAATTCTAACACAAAGAATTGATTAATATACATGAGTGGAAATTTTATTAACAACAATATTAAAAATATATATAATGCATAAAGAAAATAAATAAATAAGTATAAAATTATAAAATAAATTAAAAAATATCAAGACATGGAAAACATACTAAGAAATAAAAAATAAAAAATAAGTAAATTGAAAAATAGCAGAAAAGTATAAAAAGTATGCTCACAAGATCTAATAAGATTAAGTATCTCCCTCATAACTTAGGTTGATGGAGGAGATATGAAAATTTGATTAGGAAATGGTAGTTGTGAATAATGAAGTTGGGTTGATGGATTCTCAATTATCCCTAAAATGTTTTGCTTTTTCTATGTTAACTAAAATAAATTTTTCTAGGCTACCAAGACAATAAATTTATAAAGCACCACATCTAAAGGTGGTATGGATGATATAATAACCTTCCTATAATGTTTAAAATTTTGTGCATTGGGGCACATGGCTTGAATTGTAATATAGGATCTTATCCCTTGTTCAATTTAGCCTTAGTTATACAAACATTAGTTTTATGAATTAAAATAAAATAAATAAGGTCACATATCTTAACCATGAGAATATAAGCCAAGCATTATTAGAGTTATCATATATGATAAAATAAGAAGAAAAAGAAGTAGAACCATAATTAAAGGAAATCTAGTAGAGGTAAAAAATCAAGAAGAGTAGTAGTTGTGACTTAACAATAAAGAACAAGGAAAAGAAAACATAAGTAGATAAGTTATCAAACATTATTACAAAAATGAAGAATAAGTTAAGATATTTAATTATTGTAATCTATGATGAACTTTATAACTACATAGTCAAAGGAGTCATTAAGCATTATTTGTTAGAGAAGTGAAGGTGCTAAGTAAGTGAGACTTAGAAATAAATTACAATATAGTTTCCTAAAGAGAAAGAGAAGATCATTATTTGACTTAATTGTAAGCCTAATCTAGTTACCTAAATAAAAAGAGAAGATTACCCTAGAGGCTTTGTTGAAGTAAAAGGAGTTATAATAAAGTGTAGCCATGTTGTACATAGACTTCGTACATTAACCAGTTGGCTAGGGATGACTACGCTCTCTATCATAAGACTAATAACTAAAGTTACAATTATGATTTATGATGTTTGTAAAAATTTTTAAATGATATAAATTGTTACAAATGATTGAGTTAAGCTAATTATGGATTAAGTTTGTAACCATAAGATCTTTAGGTATATTAGAGTTATCAACTAACATAAAAGCAAATTTTAACATGGTATCAAAGTCTAGTTGCAATTAAGAAAAGAGGATTATGAATTGGAACAAAATGATAATTGATACTCAGTTAAGAAAGAAAACTGATCAACTAAAAAAGACATTATAAGTCAATAACAACTAGCAACGATAATGATAAAATTGGAATCATAAGCGGGAATTTTGAGGGGTAGAAAGAAAAGAAATTTCAAAATATATAGTATTAATCCAACATAATGGAAAAAATTTATGAAGAATTAATGAGCTCTAGAAATAAAGTCAATGAACCACATTTAGATCTTATGATATGTGAAAAAAACTCAACAAATCATCAGTCACACCCATTGTTGTTGCATTATCTAGAGTATATTATACATGTATTATTAAGAATAAAAGATAAAATTGACAACCCTTAGACTCGAATACGAGATCAAGCTAAACTCAATTAAGTCCAAAATAACTATACCACCAAGCCCAAGAATGAAGCCTACAAATAGAATACAAAACCTTGTAAATAATAACAAAGAAAAAGTAATAGGACATGGAGTTCAACTTAGAATATCAATTCAAAGTATCCCTATATAAAACCTCATGCCCCATATTCACCATGTCAAAATTTTAAAAAATTAAAGTATTACTAAAGGATGACCCCTATAGAACTATCTTTACATTTGACTCATCTTTGTAACTCCTCAAAGTAAGCCAATAAAAGGAAAAGTATATTTTTTGTAATATATATATAGACAATGTTAATCTTACAAATTTTTAAATGTTTAAGAATCACAATAGAGTTTCACAAAGAGGTAATTACAATAATATAAAAGACTAAAATTAAAGATAAGGCAAATCACTTTTGTGAATAAAAGATATCACAAAAATGTTATTTAATTAGGATAATTATTTGTTACCATTCATAGCATGAATTCTTCTCTTTAAAATATTCTCTTAGCTTGAATCACTTGGAATATCATGAATGTCAAGAAGAAATACAAATTTAACATTATTTCCTCTAATAAGGAATTATTCATCCCTTTGTCAATGCAAATCATTAAAGGAATATTTAAGCTAAAATGAATAATTATCTTCAATAAAAATTATTTATAGCTCATGAAAAATTGGGAAGTATAGTAGCAACTTAAGGAAATAGGTTTGGAAGCATACACTATAGCGAATTTGTCATACATAGATCTAATTTTAGATTCAGACCTACAGAAAACACTACAGTCCTACAGTAATGAAGTATTTAAGCTTTTTAATCAAAGTAAGTCCTTACATGTATTCATAAACAAAGAAATTATTTATTTTGTATTTAATCACAATAATATTTATTTTTCTTTTTATGATATACAGATTAGTTTATAGGATTCTTTGTCTAAGGCATTTGTGAACAACCAAACTTATTTTTATAATAAGGATATGATGTGAATAAATGTTGAAACCTTAAGTAAATCAATGAATTTGATTATTAAGGTTTTCAACAACTAGATTAATTATTCTGATCATAGAACGTCATTCCAATGGAGTCTCTTGAAGAGTATGTTCTATGTCAATTGCTAACAGGTTAAGTGTACTTGGATCTAATTTTTTACTCACTGTTTTTATAAGATGCTTGTAATATGACACTTGATGAGTGGTGAGGTACCCCTACACTCAACCATACGAATACGAGCACTACACGTGCAATCCAGTCGAACTCCATAGACGGACTAGTTGTGGCATCTAGATAGTTAGCCGTAGGTCGCAGTTCACTGTCTTCCCACTTGGACTAGTATCAGCTTTGTCACATATGGTTTAGTTCAGAGTGAGGTGTATGATGGGTTTCTAATCTAATGCTACTCCTGAAGGAAATGGAAAGTAATATTAACTAAGCTAGGAGAGAAGGGTGAGAAGGAATCTGATCTAGCCTAAGTGCAATGAGCATTCGTTCCTTGATTATCCGTACACATCTTGGACTTTATGCACGACTACCATTGGGATTACCAAGCACAGATTCTAGGTACGCTATTGGGTTACCAAGTAGTCACACTTAAATGCTCGTAATCAAGTCATACTCATTTCACGTTTTAACATGAGATAAGGGTGAGAGGTATTAACTAGGAAAGCAGTAAATAAAAATTAATTAAATAATTAATCTAAGTGACTGTTGCAATGATGAAGTAATCTCGATCTTTATTTTTGGTCATGTGCGTGTCCAAGTACATCACACTTAGATAAAGGATGCCGTACAATTGCAATCACCACACTGCAGGCATACACGGAGAGGAAAAGGGTTGAGAGAGAGAGAAAACAAGAACTAAAATCAAACTAAAACTAAAACTAACTCACTTCCTAATGATCCCTAACTCTTTTGTCTACCTCTTATTTTTGATTCCGCGGATGCGATATCGCGGGTGAGTTATCGTGGGTGCGATATCGCGGCTGTCAGCAAATTCATGACTCATCAGCACTTCATCCTATTTTGGATTTGGTTACCTTTTTACATAGATTTAAAATATGTTTTCAAAGTTATCAATCCCTAAAACCCTTACCACTAGCATACTAATATTAATTTTCTTATATGAGATTGACATAAGAAACCTACAAAGTAAGTTTAGTTTAGATCAAATTTAATAATTACTACCAAGGCTATCATTAAAAACTTAAGCACTATGAAATATTCAAGAAGGAGGAATCCTAAGATAACAATAACAACAATAGTAGTAGTTTCAAATAAGAAAAATAACCTAACTTAAAATAATAAGGTTGTAACCATTAAGCAAGAAACTTGAAACTAATTGTAAGGTCATGCCTCTTAACCATAATGAGTCATAGCCTTACTTATGAATATAAATTAAGTATTTTTGGAGTTATGATATATTAGAAAGCAAGTGAGAAAAATGAGAAGTAAGTAGACTCCTAATCAAATAAAATCTAGTAGAAGTAGAGAATTAAGAGGAGAAAAAGTTGCAACTTAATGATGAAAAAGAAGAAAAAGAAGAAATGTAAGTGGATAAGTTACCAAATATCATGAAAAAAATGAAGAATAAGTACAATATTTGATTATCATAAATAAAAATAAACTTGGTAACTAGATTATTGAAGGAATTATTGAGCATCATTTGGCAAAGAAGTAGAGATGTCAAGTAAATGAGACTTAAAAGTGAGTCAAGATCTAGTTTCCTAAAGAGAAAGTAAATATCGCAATTTGAACCAAGTATAAGCTTGATATATTTTCTTAATAAGAATATAAGATCACTTGAAAGGCTTTTTTGATGTAGAAGGAGCTATAAGAATGTGCATCCAATTTGCACACAAAGTTCATATGTTAATTAGTTGACCAAGGATGACTATAATCTTCATTGTAAGACTAACAACTAAAGTTATAATTATGATTTATAATGTTCGTAAACATTGTTAAATGATAAAAATTTTAATGAATGATTAAGTTAAGTAAATTATGAATTACTTTCCTAACCACAAGATCCTTGGATATATTAGAGTTACCAACTAATATAAAACCAAACTCTAACATCTCTTAGTTGTAAGTCTAGGTATCTAATTTTAAGTTCATGTTATTGCTTATTATATACTTGTCCATCTCATTGTGCATCAAGAAAATCATTTGATTTTCATCTAGTACATTTAGATTCATTAAAAATTCTCTCTGTGCTAGATGTAATGCTTGAAAAATTTGATTACTGTAAAACCAAAAATTCCAAGTGAAATAGCCTAACCTTGGATCCCAAGGGCCTCCAAGAAAGAGGATCCAAGGTAGCTTAGGTAGTCTTGACAATCACCTAGGGACTTAAAAAGTGTAAATGGTGTAATATAATTTAAAATAGAATGCATATATAATCTAAGAAATAGCACAAAATTTAAACTTGGAATAAACCTGCACAGACAAATGAATTGCTGATTTTTATTAAAATAATAAAAATATTAAAAGAGTAGAGTTTCAAGGTGTACAAGTGGGTGCCTAGATGCACAAGGAGTTGCTTGAATGATGCTTGAAGTCTGGTAAAATCAACAATTTATGTTTTGTAGTTGGTTGCATGATCTGAGTGCTTCCAAGCTTCAACTTCCAAAACTCCTCACTGGTTCTTAAATGTGGATTTGCTATGTTGGTGAACAAGGGGTGAGGTTCTACAACATTGGTGCCAATGGAGTAAGGTTATGCAACATTGTTTGTAAAGGGGGTAAGGTAATTACAACATTAGTGCAAAGGGAGGTAAGGTATGTGCAATGTTGGTTGCCAAGGGAGGTAAGGTATGTCCAATGTTGGTTGCCAAGGGGGTACCATATGTGCAATGTTGGTTGCTAAGAGGGGGGGGGAGGTGGGTGTAAGGTATGTGCTTGAATTTTTGGTATTGGGAAATTACTTTGAGGGTCTCCAATGCTCAACCAATTTCTAGTTTGCCAAAAAAAAAGTCTTGTAAATGCCAATGGTTACAAGTGCTCAAGGTTGTCAAGGTTTTCCAATTCCCTCAAACCTGTTCACTATGTTCAAAATCTTTATTTATAGGTCATAGGATTGCTATTTTTTGCCTATAAATTTCTTCCATGATTGCTAACCAATTAATACAATTTTTAGGTGTGTTAGGCCATCATCTCTAGCTTAGTTATCGATTTATGATAATTTTTGGTGCACCTAGGCCACCAAAACCATGATGGATATCATACATAGGATATGGACTTTTGCAACTATGGTGGCTTCATCCAACTATGTTGACCTTGTGGGGTCCATGCTGAAATGTTGGAGCAACATTGGGATTATTGGAGTAACACTGGCCTTATGAAGAAACCAAATCACCAACCACTTCAATGTTAGCTCTGTGGAGCAATGCTGAAGGTTATAGAAGCTATGCTGCCAACTAATGGGAAAATGAAAATCCAAATGCCCTAATGCTAGGTGTAGGTGGTTCTAGCATAGTTGTGGCTATAACCCACATAAAGCCCATGTTGCCAAATTTGGTAGTTCCCAAGGCAATTTCAGGCTTTCCAAGCCCAAATATAGACATGACATGACTTTTTCCACTTGGGAAGTGAGGCTACAACAACTTATGAGGCATTTTTAGCCTCGAAAGTTCAAGTATGAGAGATTGCATCTCATGGATTATAAATCCCACATCTTACAATAAAATTATAGCCTCAAGTTTAAGGGTGAAGGTTACAATGCCAAAGGGTTACAATATGAATTTCTTTAGTGGTGTTTCATTGGCCCCTATTTCTCGATGTTTGGAGGATTCACCCAAGAGACATTGACAAAGAATACAAAACACCACTACATGTCCATCTTCAACGTTTCCTCTTTGTGCTTGATTTTATAGCTATCGAAGCATGCCAAAGAGTGCTTGTAATGATGAGATAAGGTTATAGTGATGTGATAGAGGTTGAGTGCTATATTTGGTTACAAAGGAGTGGTCACAGGGTTAACAATAAGTTCCAAATGTTGGCAATCATGATTATGGTTATGGCAGTGACATTTTGGGCTAATTGATAAGGTCTTCACACTTTGTGCTTCGAAGTGTTGATCACTCAGTAATGTGTTTGAGGAGCCAACACTCTACTCCAAGGCTTCTTTGGTCGTTAGGCTCCTCCCTTTGTTTTTTTTGGAGCCATTGTTTGGTCTTTTGGTCCTCATTGACCTTTCAGCTTTTTGGAAATTTGCTTCCCTTCCTTTTTTTTCAGGGTAAAGCCTTCCTTGGGTTTCAATACCAAGGCCAAGTTTGATTTTTGTTTTCCACTAAATGAGATATGTTACATCCAATGGACTTGATGGTGGAGCATGATGAAGGAAACATCACATGGCCATAATGCATGAGTGTTAAACATTAGTCATCATGGCTATTCAGGGCAAGGAAGGTTATAATTAGGCTACAAGATTTGGCTTAAGGAATGGTAATGGCAATGATGTGAAACAAGCACTCTTGGCATGATAAGACAAGCTAACCAAATCTTAGACATCAAGGTCACATGGTAACTAGCTGTCGTGATGAGCTCCACCTTTATGATGACTTTAGCCTTCATCCTATAAGCACAAATTCAAGAGAATTAAGAAAACAAGACAAAGAAAACATGTTGTTACAAGATAATGCATATGGAAACATGAGACAACTAGCAAACCAAGTTACCATAGGTTACTATCATTACAACATAAAGAAATATGTGTGATGTGCATCACATTTAGAAAACCTAAAATTCATTTACTATGCCAAATAGAAAGATTGAGAGACAGATAGCATGTAGGCTCGCTTGTTATAGACCATTATAATCATCAACATTGATCATTCGTTGCAATCTATTAACAATGATAAACAATACTACAAGCAAACATGTAAGTGTTAGATGTACTTAGGGCTATGTGATGACTTGAATGTTGCATAGCAAGGGTTTGATATTGTCTTGAGCAGGTTTAAGTTCTGGTGAGGAATTTTGTTTTCAAGTGCTTTCTTCTCATCATCATGGTCTAGATGGGAACTTTGACTAAGGGACCCTTCGTGATGTTTCTGCCTCCAAGGTCAATGGTCATTAAGCTACTTCTACATATTAATGTTATATGGTATAATGGTTTCAAGGCTTAAGGTTTAAAGATTTTAAGGTCGACCTGGCCTAACAAAATCACAAGAGGAACTTATTATGGCTTTGAGGCTAGTAGAGTTTGCTTCCTCATCCTCTTAGCTTAATCCCGCACATCAACATAAGCACATTGAGTGGAACCTATGTGATATAATGATTAAATAATGTTAGAAAAATGAAAAATACTCTAGTGATAATGCATAGATAAGTCAAAACACATTACATCAATGGTCAAACAAGGTCTAAGCATGGCCAACAAAGGCTATAAGAGGTAGGTTAAGACAAATAAGGTGAAATAAAGGCTAACCAATATAAAATAAGGTAAAATGAAGGCCAAATGATAGGACAATGAAGGTCAATAATGCATACTAGGTCAAACTAAGCCAAAACACAATGAAACAAGGCCAAACTAGTCAAGGTAGGTAGCATGGAGTAAAATATATTAATATTGGTTAATCAAGGTTAGAATTTGCTAGTTTTATGCCTTGGCAGGCCATGGTGTGAGGCTACAAGGTTGGTGGGGAAGTTTGGGCACTTTGGAAGGTCATTTTGAGGTTGTTTGAAGGTAGAAATGAGATTCCTTTTGGCACTACACTTTAGCCACATTAGGGCTACACTAGCCAGCATGGCTCTAGCATGCCTCAACATGGTTCTTACCAAAATATGGATTTCTAGGTTAATTATGACCAATTTTTGGGTTCTGATGGTTTATATTGCTAGTGCAATGGATTAGGAGTAAAGATTGATCGACTTTGGTGTCATTTTGACCCTCTAGAAGCCAAAAATGTTATAAAAAATTACCAACTATGCTAGGAATACACTAGCCAACATGGCCCTAGTGTAGCTTGATAAAAAAAAGGATTCATGGTGTCTCAAGATTGAATATTATGTCTTATCAGCTTCCTAGGGTAGCACAGGGGCATTGGGATTGTGAATTGGTCATCTGAAGATCAAAGTAGGTTTATGAAGATGAATTTTGAAACCTTTCCTCCTTGGACTATGTTGGCCAACATAATTGAGTGTGCCCTTAGTGTGGATGGAAAAAACTTGGTGTGTTTATGGTTAAAACAAGGTCAAATTGTAGCTAGCTTTAGGGTTTTGAGGTCCTAGGCTTCCCCAATCAAGTTTTAGGCCATTTGGAATGTGGTACTACAAGTGAAACCTTCTTGGAATTCCAACTATGTTGGAGCCATGTTGGCTAGCATGGCTCTAGGCTTCCCTAATGTAGTTACACTCGTTTTTTAATTTTTGGTGAGTTTTGATGATGAATTAACAAATTTTTCAAGTTCATGGGATTGCTGATGTTCCTAGACAAGGTTTAGGCTTGAAATTGTTGATTCTGAAGGTTGTTTAAGCCTCAATATGGCCATCCTCCCTAAACTATGTTGGCCAACATAGTCCTAGCATGGATGGAGGGGATATGATGGATTTTTTCCATTTATGATTCTATTTATAGGGTTTGGTGGTCTCTAAATGCTCTAGTAGAATTCTAGGATCAGGATGATGCACCTAGAGGTCGATATGGCTTGTTTATGGCCTATTTTAAAGTTTTCATGGAGGATCCATATTGGGACTACACTAGCCAACATAGTACCACACCTCCTCAACATGGTCATAAGGTTGGAGTGGGTTTTAACTTATTTTGCTTAGTTTTTTGGTGTTTCAGGGTTGTCGAAGACCCAAAAAAGGTGTGAAGGTTAGGATATGTCATTTTGAAAGTTATTTTCAAAATTTGAAGGTCAAAAGTTAACCAACCACATTGGGACTATGTTGGCTAGTTTAGTTGGGGTGTCCCTAGCATGGTTCTAATGTTAGGATGGGGTTTTAACTAATTTTTCCCAATTATTCAACATTTCAAGGTTACTGGAGACTTCGGGGAGGTGTCAAGGTTAGGAAATGTTACTTTGAAGTCTATGTATGGAATTTGATGATCAAAACATTGTGAAATACACTAGGACTAGGCTAGGTAATTTATTTGGGGTTTCCCTCGATGTGGCTCATCTAGGAAAAGTGATTTTTGACACTTTTTGTTTGATTTTAGAAGGTTCCAAAGATGTTGGAGGCTCTAGCTAGGATTTAGGACTTGGGGTGACCATTCTGGAGTTAATTGGAAGTTTTGGTTGGTGTTTGGAACTCCCATCCCCCTTGGAACTATGCTAGCTAGTGTACTTGGAGTCATAGTTAGCATAGTTACCCAAAGTACCTGATTTTTCTACAGTCTTTAGCTTCCTCCGATGTTTGATACCTTCCAATGTGTCGACCTCTAGTTTCCAATTTTGGTATGAGGGTTTTTGGCTTCAATGTGTTGTGGATGGGTGGTTAGGAGGTAAGGCTTGGTAGTGCTTGAGGCTTGGAATCCATTCCAAGGCATTTTAGGGACTTAATCCTATCATAGTTTTTTTTAGAATGTGTCAATCCCATTGTATTGGAATTTTTATTGGTTTGTATAATAATGCTACGTTAGTTAGAATGAAAGTCTATAAGAAAAAAATTGATAAGATATAAATGTAAGGCCATAAAGTAAAACAAAGTGATAGCTATGACTATAATAAATATAAGAAAGAGAAAAGAGTTACCAATGCATTGCCAATTTAGGGTGTTGGTATTTGAAAACCTTAATTGATGGAATGAAAACCAAGTATCCTTGATGCAAGAAGTTCCCAAACCTTGAATCCCTAGGGAATTCATGATAAAAATGGGATTTGAGGCACCTTGGTGGATCTAGTAAATCAACCAGGGACTTAGGAGATGCAAAACATGAAAATATGAATAGATCTGAATAATGCTCAAATAATAAATTTACTTTTGAACACAAAACTCAAAACTTAAAACTTTATTGAGAAAAGAATAAGAGAAAAAAGGGGGTTCACTTGTGCAAGAGTTGAAACCATTGAAGTTGAGGTGATTTGCTCCACGATCCAGATGCTAAGCCACTCTTGATGTTATCAAACCTTTCTTCACTACTACAACATTGGATCTGTAAATTGGGTCAATCAAGGCTACAATGCTTCCACATTGGGGTTTAAGAGAATGTAAATATGGAAACTTACAAGAGCTCTTGAGTGCTTGAAAATTCCCCAAGTGTGGAATTGTGTATATGAAAATTGCTTATTTCTTGTATGGCCAAAAATTGTAGAACTTTTTCCAAAACATGGAACCAAAATTGCTTGTATGCCCAAGAAATTATTAAACTTTTTCCAAAACATGAAACCATTAAAAGGTATTGGAGGCTTGATTTTATAGGGTTTTTGAGCCATGAATGGGGCTGAAAATTGGCTATGATTTGGCTAAAAATTACCTTTGACTTGGTTGTAAATTTGGCTTAAAATGGCTACAAATTTAGTTGAGATTGATGCCAAAATTTGGGGGGTTACTATACATAGTAAGTGCTTCCCCCCATGGCCATTCCATTTACTATAAATAGTAACTAGGGCATACATTCCATGCTGGAGATGAAGCTTCCACACTAAACTCTCCACCATGCTTGTTGAAGTGGATGGTCAACGTTGAAGTGCATGAATTGATGAATTTTTCTTCTTGTGGCTTCCACGCTAGGGGATTGAATTTTCCACATTGGGAGAGAAACTTTCCAAGATGGGGAAAATGTTTCCAGGTTGGGAGGCATAGGGAAACTTTCACATTGAAGGAAAACTTTCCAGGTTGAGGGGGAAAGTTCCAAGCTGGGGGAAAGTTTCCAAGTTGTGCATTTGGTCTCCAAGTTGAAGGGGGGGGGGGGGGNGAGGATAGGTGAGATCTACCTTCTATAGGTGTTTATAGTTTATTAAAATGCATAGCCCCCATAAAACCCATCAAACTACCTTTTTTGGCATTCCAAAAGGCATTTTTGACCCCCTCCCCCAAACCCTAACTTTTTTCACTTAGGGAATGAGGCTTTAACCACTTATGAAGGATTTTTCAACCCCAAAAGTATAAAGTATGTGAAATTTTCCATTATGGGTTACAATTTTCACATTTACAATGAAATTTTACCTTAGCTTTCATGGGGTGAAAGCTACATGATGAAGATTGATTATAACATGAAAAATTTTGTGGTATTTCAATGGCCCCTCTTTGTTGGTGCATGGAGGATTGACCCAAAAGGCATCAACAAAGAATACAAAACACCACTGCATATTATAATGCTACAATGCATATAGGCCACATGAGAATCAGGCTATCTAGGTCACCAATGTTGCTAGTTTAAGGTTGTGGTAGGCCATGGTACTAATTTAAGGCCCTAGCACCCCATGTTTGCTATTTTAAGGTCATAGTAGACTATTGAAAGTAGGCTTTCTTGTTGACGATCTATCAACTACATGTAGTATGGATTTATATAGTAATGATTAATTAGATTAGCCAACTCATTCCCATCCATATCGGCTATTCTGAATGCTCTATTCTCGTAGGCTTTGGTGACAAGAAAGGGTCTTTCCTAGTTGGCTAAGAATTTGTCTACATGCTCATAGACAACCTTAAGAACTAGGTCCCCCTACTTGATCTTAAGCATGGTCAGGTTATGGTGATTTTTTCACTTCTACCTCTCTTAATAGTGCTTGATGTGAGCAAGCACTTGCATATGCCACTCCTCCACTAAATCTAGTGCTACCATTTGCAACTCCTTGCTTTGCTCATCATTGATGAAGTTTTTTAGGCTACTTAGAGCAATGGAACCTACAATTCAAGAGGTAAAATAGCTTCAGAACCCTAAATAAGCTATAAGGGGTCATGCCAGTTATCATGTGATAGGTTTTTTTGTATGCCCATAGTGCATGAACAAGCTGCTCATGCCACTTTCGCTTGCTATTGTTGAGCATCTTCTTGAGCAAGTTGATGATGTCCTTACTGCTTGCTTCTGCTTGTCCATTGGCTTGAGGGTAGTAAGGTGATGAGAAAGAATGCTTAATGCCTAGGTCATGATAGAAATCCTTGGTTTATTGGTTGCTAAATTAATGTCCATTATCCATAACTATGACCATGGGTACATCAAAACAAGATACAATGTTATCTAGGATAAATTTGAAAACTTGTTCAGATGTGGTCTTCCTTAGGGGAGTAGCCTCAACCCACTTGGTAAAGTATTTGGTTGTAGTGATGATGAAGCTATGTCCTACAGAAGACTAAGGTGTTATGGGTCCAATGATATCTAACCCCCATCATTGAAACAACCATGTTATTTGGGTTGTATGTAACTCAGTTGGTGATACATGTATCAAGTTGCTATATCATTGGCATGTGTTACACTGCTTAACCTTTTCTAGGAAATCATTTTTCATATGGGGCCAATAGTAGCCTAACCATCTAATCCTAGTGATCATGGCTCTAGGTCCTATATGTCCTTTACAAACACCCTCGTGGACCTCCTCTAGGACTGTTTTAGCTTTAGTTTTACCTAAGCACTCTAGGAGTATGCATCATAGAATCATCAACATAATGTGTTATCACCTACAATGATATACTACTTTGATCGCTTGTGTATGACATCCTTTTGAGAAGTAGTCAAGCCTTGTGAGGATTCACTATGCATAAGGTAAAATTTGATATCATCATAACACTCAGAAGGAGCAGTATGAATGATGGCCATAAAGGTATCCTCACTGTTCTATGTGATGGGAGTAGCACAGTCCACAGTTAAGGTGGACAGCTTATTAAACACATATCATGTCATACTAAGGGCTAATGTTGCAATTGCATCAACTATGGAATTTTCATTTCAAGGTATCTGTTGGATATCAACATCTATGAATTTTTGTAACAATTGCTTTCCTAGGTCATAGTAAGGTTTTAAATGCTTAGCTTTGCATGCATATACTTTTGTTACTTGGTTGACCATGAGTTGTAAATTGCCTTTGATGGTAGGTGTCTAATTCCTAAACCACAAGCTACCACTATCCCTTTGATCAAACCCTCATATTCTGCTATGTTGTTGGTACATGGGAACCCAAAATGATAGATAAAGGATTAGATTTCACCATATGGGAATGTTTTGATAGTAGCAACACTAGTCCCATGGGTGGTTGAAGCTCCATTAGAGTTTATGATTGCCTCATATCCCTCAGGTACTTGGCTATGTTAACATGTTCATCAAGGACCTAAGGGTCTATGGCTTCTTGGTCATCAATAGGTGCAACTATGAGTTGTATTGCTATAGCTTAACCTTTTGTTGAGAACTGAGATATGTAATGGAGGTTGAATTCTATGGTTATAGATTTCCATCGAGCTATATGGCTACTTTCATAGATGGTGGTCGTTATGGCTCTATGTATGTTGTCCTTGCAAATTATGTTGACTTGACTTCTGAAGAGGTAGTATCTCCATTTCTTCAAGGAGAAGACTAGCACTAGACAGTACTTCTCCACCTTAGTGTATCAGGTCTCATGGGTAACTAACACATGGCTAAGGTAGTATATAGGCATTTCTACCCTATCATCATGTTTTTGATAGAGTAGAGAGGTAATGGATGTATTAGACATGGCGAGATAAATGTAAAATGTTTTACCCTCTTGTAGAGGATAGACTATCAATAGTTGTGTCAATTCTTGCTTAAGGTTTTCAAAGGCCTCTTGGCATTGAGCCATGCACTCATAGTGCACTCCTTTCTTAAGCAAGTGTTGCATGTAACTTATCTATAAAACTAGTGATAAACCTATGAATAAACTGTAATCTACCTTGTAATCCCCAAAGCTCTATAAGGTTGGTAGGTGCTGCCGATTTGGATATGGCCTTAACCTTATCAGGATCTATGTGTATCCCTGCTTTAGAGACAATAAAGCTAAGCATCTTGCTGGTCTTGATACTCAAGACACACTTTTTAGGATTAAGCCTAAGCTCATATTTGAGGCATCGTTTAAAAAAAAGATCTAGGTCATTGGCATGGTCATTGATTATCTTAGACTTCATAGTTATGTCATCTACATAATCATTAAGCAAACCTAACATGTAATCATTGAAGATATAGGTCATGGCTCTTTGATATGTTGCTCTAACATTCTTAAGGCCAAAGGGCATCATGGTATAACAAAACGTACCCCATGGGGTCATAAATGTTATGCTAAGTTGGTGCTCTAGGTTGATCCTAACTTGGTTATATCTCGAGAATCCATCCATAAAGGACAACAAGGAATGTCCAACTATAGTATCGATAAGTCGATCAATACTAGGCAAAGGGAAGTCATCCTTAATGGTTTCTTTATTTAGGTTTTGAAATCAATGCAAATATGGATACTCCCATTTTTCTTAGGGACTACCACTATGTTGGACATACATTCTGCATAATTGATAACCTTAACCAAACCTACTTGGTAGAGCTTTGAGATTTCATTATGAACTACCAAGNTTTAGTCATATGATGATATGCTAGGCCTAGACCCACATTGAGTCCAACACAACATCATACTAGACCCTAGCATTAGACCAGTTAAGNTCAATGTGGGTCTAGGCCTAGCATATCATCATATGACTAGGCAAATGCCTTAATGTTATTTTGTAAGGTCTTGGTGATATCTTGGGTACATTGAGGCTTTAGTGAGGAACTTAGTTTAAGGGTTTTTTCCTTACCACTATGTGTTGTGACAGGAACCTCAACTAGAGGGTCTTTGATTATGTCTCCTACTTCTAAGTCAAGGGTTTTGACTAGGTTTTCAAGCCATTCTAGAGGTTTCTCTATTGAGACTATGTGCTCTACAAGACTTTCAATTAAGATCTAGGCAATCAGGGTTGATACACCACTTAATATCACCGTGAGGTCCATGTAGACACAAAGGTAAACTAATTTGCTCCTAGGTACTCATACTTTGATCTTGCATATCAACTAAAAGCATATTAAGTGGTACCTAGGTAAAAGTGAATAAATAATCTTAAAATTCCATAAAAAAATATGCAAATCTACTATAATCAAGGCCATCCAAGGTCATTAATGAGATAAGGTCAATTTAGAAAATTGTAATAAAGGCAAAAAAAGGTCACATAAAGGTAAAACAAAGGAAAGTATAAGGCTACAAATGATCAATAAAGGCCAAAATTTTGGAAGTTTTAGGCCTTAGTGGACCATGGTGCCAGTTTATGGTCGTGGTGAACTATAATGCCAGTTTAAGGCCTGAGTGGACCATGGTCATATGGTGTCAAATGGTGGTCACAAAAGGTCAAATCCCACTATTTGATGCCATTTAAAGGCCAAAAAAGGCAAATAGAGCTATAATAAGACAAAAAAAGAACATATAAGGCTATATAAAGGCCATAGAAGGTCAACAAGGTTCACAAGGCAACATAAATCCAAAAACAAGCCAAAACATTTTGTAATAAGTCAAAAATCAATCAAATTAGGCTATATATGATAAAATATGATTAATATAGGTAAAAATGGTTAATTTTTACCAGTTTTAGGCCTTATCAAGCCGTTTTTTGAGGTTCTCAGTCTATTAGGTGAGTTCAGGCCTCAATTAGGGTTATTTCTAGCTTGTCTAGACCTAAACATCAAGTCTTTTGAGGCTTCCACGCTGAGCTCAATGTGGAAATAGGATCCCTTAGTATGGAGACTAAGGAAAATAGGTTTTAGAGTGCTTAGAGATCCAAAATTGAGGTCTTGGGACCTTCCTAAGGTAGCATAGGATCATATCCATCAAAATTGGGCTCCTCGAAGGTCTATAAAGGTCAAAAAGCAAGCTTTGAAGACTTTACCCCTTGTTTCCTTACTAGCCAGCATGGAAAAGAGGGGGCTTATAATGGAAAACCAAAATACAAGTAAAAATAAGGTTAAATGTGGTCAAACAAGTGGCTAGAGTCTAGATCTGGAACTTGTGCATCTCCCGACTTCGTTCTAAAGCAATTTGAGGCTATTTTAAGTGTCAATAGGTGTTGAAATGTCTTTCCCCTCTTCTTCCACGTTGGAAAAAATTTCCTCATTGTAGAAAAATATGAGGAAACTTATTCGATGAATTCATAGTGATTTTAGGGTACTTTTACTAGGCTTTTAGGCCCCTAGGATTGCTAACTTCAATTCTACAAGTGTTTGGCTAATTTTGGACATGTTTGAAGGTTATTTAAGGGTACTTAAGGTCTTCCTCCTTGTTTCCATGCTAAGGGAGTTACTCCATCATGGAAGAATAGGGGGAATGAATTTAAAAGGTTGAAATAAGATCAAACAAGAAAACTCTTGATGCCATGAGGTCTTGGGCTTCTACGACGAAGATCTTTGGCTTCTAGGAGTGCCATCTTGCCTCCAAAAATTGAAAAGAAACTTTTTCCCCTTGTTTCCACATTGGGAAAGACACTCCAGCATGGAAGAAGCAAAAAATATTAGATGTAGACCAATTCAATTCACAATCAAGTGTGCATGAGTGCTCACAGGGTTGCTGGCATTAGTCATCAATGCCTAAGGTCAAGATTTGGTTGTTTTGGGGGTTTTGAGGAAGTTTTCATGCTTCCCCCATTTTTTTCATGCTAAGGCTGGAAGGCTCAATGTGGAAGAGGTCCCTCTTAGTGGAAAAGATTAGATCTAGATCAAATCGATAGCCAATCAACCATGCATGTCAACCTTCAGGGTTGTTGGTGTCGACAATCAATGTTGGGCACCAAGATTTGATAATTTGGAGGCTTCTAAGTGTCTTATGTAATTTTCTCCCTTCTTCCATGTTTGAAATAGTGGCCCCAATGTGGATGAGAGGGGATGATAGATTTGTACCATTTTTTATCCATTCTAGATCTTTTGAAAACTCCAAAGGGTTCTGGCAGGGTCTAGGGGTCACAAGGCATTAACAAATGGTCATTAGGTTATCAATTTAGGTCATTTTTGGCTTCCCCCCATCTATCCACACTGAGGATAAAATTCTTAGCATGGAAGAAACCTCCCCCAGTGTACAACACATCAAATCCTAGATTTCAACAAGTTTTGACTAGTTTTAGTGAGGTTCCGAGGCTATCGAAGATGCTTGAAGGGGTTCTAGGTCACGTGGGGCTTGCTTTGCAGTCAAACTCATGCTAGATGAGTGTTGGGAGGCAAGAGTGAGTGCTACCCAACTTCTTCCATGCTAGGCACTATTTCCCTAGCGTGGAAATCCATGGTCCTTAGCCATGCTCATGTTTTTCCCAATTTTGGAAACTTGGGGTTGAAAAAGGTAAGTCTGGGTTACTGAAAATAGAAAGATATTGTAATGAAATGAATTTGTAGGAGAATTGGCATGTTTCCATGTTGGGCATGGCATTCCTAGAATGGATGTATGAGATCAATGTTGCCATAATGTTTGAAGTGTCAAAATTGGTAAAAAAAGTCTCAACGCTGATGCAAATTTTGGCCAAAAGGGAAGGTGAAGGGTGGGGCCCATAATCCAAAAATTTAAAATTTTGAAAAGTGAAGTTGTTTCCCACACTAAAACCAACGTGAATTAAACTTTCCCCCATTTTTCTTCAGTCCACTTATAGTCATGGTGTACTAAATTAGCAATTAGGGTTTCGTTTAGGTTTTTAACGTGTTTTATAAGTTAAATTGTGCTAATTTTGATCATAATTGTCATTCTTTAGTAATAGCGCATTGGAGGAGAGCTTTAATAGAGATTCTTGCAATTGCCACAACCAATCTTTAGTGTGAAAGCCTCCCATCTTCCCTGTAGCCAGTGTAGAACTTCTATCTTCTCCCAATTTCCATCTTCCTCAATGTTGAGCCTACCATGATAACAAAATAGAGAGGAGGGAAGTGCAAGAATCCCACAATCTAAAGCATGGATGAGCATTCAAGGGAGTTACTAGAGGTTCCTAGTCCTATCTCTATCTAGGACCCATCTATCACTACTCCAAGGTTGGCAATTCTACCTATTTTTGCCTTTGTTTTTTTGTGTTTTCTTTAGTTTTTTTATTTCTAGATGTTGAGACCATTTGTTTAGATCTACTCCAATAGAGGGATTAAAATCAAATTTTTTTGAAATCCCATCTCCTATTTTGGCTACTCCCATGTAGATCTATAGTGTTTTTATTGCTTTAGCTTTTGCATATTTGATTTTTGAAAATAGGGCTTGCTATTTTGTGCTTTTTTCTCAAAATCTTGGGATATGGCCATTTTTTTCAAATCTAGGCCTTAGGATTTGTTAAAATTATATCTTAAAAAAATCATACCCCATTATTTTGATCTGAATTTAAATGGGTTTTAATGGTTCTGGCTATTTTGACTATTTTAATGGCTATGTGAAATTTAGGCTTTGAGATTTTCAAAGCTTTGCTATAAAAAAGAAAGCAAGGTTGTGTATTTTTTTTCTTGATAAAATGGCTACACATCTGTATAATTAAAGGTTATGGGTTAGTAGCCCTTTGCTTAAGCTTTTTGATGGTTGTTGTCTCATTTAATTTGGCTTTGAAACAAGGAAGTTATGGCTATTTTCCTAACATTACACAAATAGGTTATTTGTCCCAGTTTTGTAATTTCATGTAGATTTGTGAAATTTTCATTAGAAGATGGCAATGGTTTTTGTTATTTTTTGGTCATGGCTGGCTTTGGCTTCAGCTTTCCAATAGAAGTGGAATCACTCCAATTGGACTTAAAACAAATGTTTTTCTATGGCTATGTAAATCAAGGCAAAATTCATGGTTGTAGTAGATTACCCAAAATAGAAGTGGTTGATATGCTTAATTTTTCTTTTTTAAGAAGATTAAAAGGTTTCTCTATTTTAAATAAGTCTTTACTATGGCTTCATGGCTTCTTTCTAATTTGATCATGCTTTTTCTAAATTTGTGCATAGTTTAGTTTTTTTTTTTCCAAATTTATGCATGCCTTGCATAATTTAGATGCTTTTTCTAAACCTATACTTTCCTTTTTCCAAATTTATGCATAATTTAGATGTTTTTTTCTAAATTTATGCATAATTTAGACTAAGATATAATTTTGGCTATAATGTTTTGGCTATAAAGGCTATAAAATATGGTAATAATGCTTTTATGAAATTTCTCAAGCTAATTTAGATAAACATCTAAGAGCTTTTTACATAAGCTAATTTCACCTCTGACTTAGGAAGTTTTCTCTAAATTTGTAAAGAAATTCCAGTTGGTCATGATGCAAGGATATGCAAGGTTGTAATAATGTTTTCTTGTGAAATTACTTAGACTAATTTAGATAAACATCTTAGAGCTTTTTACAGAGGCTAATTTTATCTTTGACTAGATGTTTTGTCTAAATTTGCTAAGTCACTCTAGCAAGTCATAATTTTTTTGTTTTGAAAGGTTGTAATAGTGCCTTTTTGTGGAATTCCTTAAGCTTATTAGACAAACATCTTAGAGATTTTTATAGAGGCTAATTTCACCTCCATCTAGATGTTTTATCTAAACTTGCTAAGTAACTCTGATTTGTCATAATGTTTTTGTTTTGTTTCATGTAGGGTCTTCTTGAGGCCTATTCTCATCATAGTGGAGCTGGTTGGCATTTTGTGCTACATTGGTCATCCCAAGTCCAATACTCCACTACATGACATGCCTCTTGGGAAGCTCTCATGGTGGTTTCAGCCTAGGGCAAGGGACTTCCTACCTCCTTAGGAACTTCAGTGTGATGTTGTGGTCACACTTGTCCATGGATGTAGCTAAGGTTGTTGTGGGAACCGTGTTGCCTTAAGCATCCGGACTAATTACTAGGTATATTACTAACAACCCAATTCCTAAGACTATAGGGGGAAATTACAGATGTCATAAGTTCACATAACATTTTAGAGATTTGGATGATGCCAAAGTATGGTCAGTATAATACTGACAATACCCTGATGGTGGTACATAGAGCCCATACATTCTTCCATAACCCACGTAGCACCGTGTATTGTCTACAGGGGTAAACATGATTATTGTAATGTTTTTATGGTTTTGGCTTGATTACCTTACCTAACTTCATTAATTTAACTTCTTGCAGGTACAATGTTAACGATCAAGGATTGATCATTAATGACCAAATCCTGGTAGTGGCTCAAACTACTTTAAATGAATTCACCAAGAGTTCCCAAATTAGAGCTATTATGTATCAATAGTTAAGAGGGAACTTTGATGAATACGCCACTAGGTTTAACCTTGTATACAAGAAGTGCAAGGATGATAAGATGATGCACAGTTGGTGGGTAGATGCTAATCACATAGATTAGACCCTTGTAGTTAGAACCTCCACATTGTAGAAGAAAAGTAAAGGTAAACATATGAATTCTAGTGTTTCATGGCATTAACTGTTTTATTACTTTTCTTGGTTGTTGAAATTGCTCATATGGATGCTAACCTTTGGTTATTGCTTCGCAGGACCTTCCACCTTAGCTAATGTCACTATACCACTTTCACGTTCATGTCATGAGGACACCCTCAACCTAAATTTTGGTGATGTGGCATCAACATAGGAGTGGCTAAAGACATAGGCACCTAGATATATTCAAGTAAACATCCAACATGTAGGTTTTCTTAATGTATTTATGGGACCTATTCCTTCCATCCTTGCTGTGGAGATGTTGCATGTTAATGACTCCTTTAATGAGGAGGTTGGTTGCTTTAGCACCATCATCCAAGGTGTTAAGGTGAACATTGATGTAGGTGTTGGCATCTTTCATGACTTTTTTGGTGTCCCTACTGATAGGGCCAAGGTTCCCACTAATGGAATCAAGCCATCGCTAGGAAGTTCTAGAGTGGCTTGGTACCAGCATGGGCTACTTTGGAATTTTGATGGATAGCTTCATGAACTCTAGTGAAAAGGAATCATATCATTTGTTTAGGTCTCATGCATTCCCCAAACTACTATCACAAAAGAAGATAATTGACCTAGCACAAGTGTGGACCTTTAAGAAGGTCTTGATGGAGAGCATCAAATTTGATTAGGTTACTACTCTGGCTAATGGGCTTCAAGAATAAACTCTTAGACTCCATGTTGACACCTCCAGAATCATCCATATGCACCTTACATTCTTTTAAGGCTATCTAAAGAGGTTTAAGGAGTTTCTGGTTGATGAGACGCGATATGCACAAAGCCGCAATATCGCGTCATCCCCTGCGATGTCGCGTACGTAATATCGTGGTCCGCCACCAAATCTATAAATAAGAGGTGGCACTCCCCTTCTTTCCCATCCTAGGCTTAAAGTAGGGAAACTCTAGCAGTTTGATCACTCCAGAGATAGAATATTTTCCATGCGCCCGCAGTAGGAGTCCCCAAGTGAACGGATCTTTATTCAAGCATCTTTGTACCTGAACACAAGTTGTGTACGGCAATAAAGATGAGCTTTGTGGATAAACCTTGTAATTCATGGAATAGGATTTATTACATGTTATTTCCTACTTGTTATTTATTACCTGCATTAGTGCGGCATGAGTACGACTTGATTACGAGCATTGACGAATGTGTACGGCTAATCAAGGAATCGGCTGCTCATCGCGATTAGATTCTCTCACCCTTATCTCCTAGAATGCGTAATGAGTACGACTTGATTACGAGCATCTACGGATGTGTACGGCTAGTCAAGGAATCGGCTGCTCATTACATTTAGGCTAGTTAAGTGCCTCAGTACGACCACTTC
>MNCI01027688.1:1203882-1234325 GCA_015680685.1 Gnetum montanum
GCGGGTAGGCATTTAGTCTACGGAGTTCGACCAGATCACGCGTGCTATGCTTGTTTTGTATGGTTGAGTGTAGGGGTACCTCGCCACTCATCACTGGTGGTGTATAGAAATGGACGATGGGTTTCCCAAGATCCAAGCCAACTTTCTAGGCCTTGGATAAAGCACATTTATCCAACAATGCTAGCCCAGAATCCACCAAAGGGGATGGATGAAACATTTTCCATCACTACTAAAAATCCTGATGTTAGGCAGTACGAGTCTCCTAGTAGTACTGATGATGACGAGCCCTCTCATTTCCTACTAGTGTTAAGTATGCCAGACAATGGTGCATGGAGGTCGAAGGGATAGCTAGAGAGAAACTCAAGAGGCCTATGGAGGAGGCACCCCTAGCATTAGATTAGCCTACCCCAAAGAAGATTAAGTTTAAGCTTAAGCCATTATAGTAGGTAGTTGCAAGTATGCTTTTTTTAACTTGGCTATTTCATGTTTTAAAATTTTGTGGCTATTTTATGGTTTTATGTGTTGACTTGTTTTCTATGTGCTATTCTTGTAGATAAGTGTCATGTTATAGTAGCTCGAGCTGCTACAAAGGTACAACAAAGGCATGCCTAAGAGACACTCCTAAAGTAACCTATGGTTGAAGGAATTTTTGATGTTGGTGTAGATGATCTAGATGCGTTGTTTGGTGAGGCAGTACCAAGTACCTCTCCCATCATCATCCCAGAGAAGGAGGAGTAGGAGTCAGGTATGCTTATGCCTTACTATTTTGGTTACATTTCATTAGTTTTCTTTGGCCATCATCCTAACCTTTCGATGATTGTTATACTTACAATAGTTCCTAAGCCACTAGTGCAATCTCCCATCCTTGAGTTTCATGTGAAACCATGGGTAGACATCATAGACAAAGTGGAGTTCCTACATGGGATGGTTAAGGATCATTGGTCGATTGCATCAAGTTACACCTGAGATAGGTAAAGATTTTTCTTTATGTGCTTCCATCATAGGCTTTGTTTATATTATGGCTATTTAAGGTTTTGTCTTATGGCTGTATTTTATGCTTTGTGTAGTACCATCCATGGAGTGGAACTCCAACAAAGACATGGAGGTAGACTCCTTGCCTAGACTTCCCTTTGACATTTCTAGTGTACCCATGAAGCTCTACAACACTATCACTGATTTAGCGATGTCATGTACAAAAGCTTCATGGGAGCTAGAGAGGTCCAATGAATCCCTATGGGAGCAAGTTGTGGCCTTGAGGGAAAAGGTTCAAAGGCAAGAGGATATGATTAGAAATCTCCAAGACCATAAAGCCTTTGTGGAAGCCCAAGTGGCTAACTTGAGGGAGTTACGAACTAAGGAGATCACATGGGCCTATTACTAGCATGTCATTCAGGAAAAAGTAGTGATTCTATGGGAGATGGCAAAGCAACATATGTAGATGTACCACATCTTCCAAAAGGTTAAGGATTGGAAGGATCATTGTGCTTGGGTCCTAGAGTGGGACAAGACATGAAAGGTCCACAAGTGTTAGTATAAGGCTGATCATGGGGCCTACCTAAAGTGGCTTAAGGAAGAGTTAGTTGAATAGCACAACAAAGAGCTATTCATTTACAGGATCCAAGCAGAGAATGCTTATTAAATTTTTAAAAGTACTCTCAAGGTAGAGTAATCCCCTACTCTTTAAATCACTATTATTGCAAGTGAGACTTCTACAGCTACTATTACTCATAAACCTCCTACTTGGACTCTTATAGATAGGTCTAGCATTCTTTTTGGCATTGATCTTGGGGATGTTGATTGGATCAAGATGACAGCAGACCAAATCCTCCATCGTTTTTAGGAAGGCCTTCCCCATCTACCCCAGGAAGTGATGGAGCTGGACTCTTTGCAGATTTAATATATTCTATGTTTTAGTCCTTTTAAGTTATGATTTTATCTATGGGTTACTAACTGGCCATATGTTGTTGCATTTCAAGCCTTAGGAGACATTGGTGGCCCCAGCAGTGAGGGTGGAAATATACCCATCACTTCCTCATCCAGATGCCACCCACCAGGCTTCTTCAGTTTAGCTTGTTGATTATTTGTTTTTGTTTTCATGTTAATGGCTATGGTTATCCAAAACTATGTTATGAATGGTTATGCTTTGGCATCATTGCTACACATTGTGGTTATGGCTATATGTTATGGACATTTTAATTTTAAATTTGAATATTTTTTTTTTATTTCTTGGCTATATGCATCTATAGTAGTAATGAATATTGTAAATGTTTTAAACTTTGAAAATGACTATGTTGATTTTTTTCGATTATAAAAAAATGGCTAATTGATGTGATAATAGGCTAAGCAAAGAGTAATACAAGAGATGTTTGCTAGTTTTAGGCCTTTATGGGCACAAGTTATATAGTTTCGCTAGTTTAAGGCCATGGTAGGCCATATTGCCAATTTAGAGTCTTAGCGGACTATAGTGCCAATTTAACATCTTAGCAAATGAAAATGCCAGTTTAAGATCATAGTGGACCATAGTGCTAGTTTTAGGCCTTAGCAAGCCATAGTGCCAATTTAACATCTTAGCAAACAAGAATGCTAGTTTAAGGTCATAGCGAACCGTAGTGCTAGTTTTAGGCCTTAGTGGGCCATGTCTAAAAGAGATGCTTTTTTAATATTTAAAAGAAAGGTTATAGAAAATAAGTAACAATGCAAATAAATTTAGGCTATGTGCATAAAATAACAAAGATATAATAAGTTGCAAGAGAAAAAATAAGGCTATTTGGCTATTTTTGTATCTAGTCATAGAGACATGGGAAGGTTAAGGTAAATTTCACTAGTGCAAACTCTTCATAATTTTTACAAGATTAGGGAGTGAGTAAGGCCTACTCTACACAAGCTTGTATTCTGCATCCTTTTCACTTACAATGTTAAAAGGGAGTTCATCTCATAATGTATCACATTACTTCTCATTGTCATCATTGGTTATCTTGGGTTTTTACTCCTCATGGCTAGGAGCTTCTTCTCGAAACTCCACTTCTGACCCCTACTCTATGCCCATGTTGTTAACAACTAGGGGAGACACATTGTCATCATGAATGATGATTTCACCTCCCTCATAAGAAAGGTGAATTTCTTGGTGGATGGGTGAGGAGACAACTTGTAATTGAGCCAACCAAGATCTTCCTAGGATTAGGTTCAACCCTAGTGTCTCTTCCACCACCAAGAAGTTTGAAGTTGTAGGGAATTATTCTCTAGCTACAAGCTCTAATGAGATAAACCCCTTAACAGAAACTCTTAATCCATTGAAATACTTAAGAGCTAAAGTTATCATAGGTTGCACTTGCTCAATTAAGCCCAAGCATTCAATGATGGTGCATGGGATCACATTGGTTGCAACTCCATCATGGTTATGAATCAAGGAGCCATAGCCACTTCATCATTCTAGGGCTTAACCTTAATTTTCCTATTGCGAAATGTTAATGGTGTTGGCTTCTCCTCTCCTAGTAAGGGAGGAATCATCACTACATGGACGGCTTCCTCATTAGCAGGAATATCCTCACTAACAAGTATGAAGGTCAACATTTTGACTAGCGCCTCATGATGTGTGGTAGAAGTTATGATTAGGTCATATAAGCTTAAGGTTATGTTTTTCTTCTTGAGTGATTGCCTAACTTAGTTCATTGCACTAAGGAAGTTTTTGTCATTGGCTATGGGCTTGTCACCCTAGTTGTGCTTTACTTCCTCCATGCATCCCAAAATATGAACTTCGACTTTAGGCTATGGCTACTATGGCTCTTCCTAGTTGTCTTGGTTGTGGGCTTTAATGTCCTCCTATGGCTTGTTGTTTGAAGAAGATGGGGTAGAGGAGGTCATAGGTATGGCCAAAATGGGAGTAGGCTTTGATGGGTCCACTTCCTTTCGTGCCTCCATCTACTTGTATCCCTTGTTGTCAGGCTTTTACTTATGCTTCTTATTTTGGTTGGCTGAAATTTTTTGGTTGTCAACCGTTGGCTATAAGGAAGAAGCAGTAGCATTGGCTACAACAGGGAGATTTGTGTAGTTGTTTGGCCTATGGCTATCTGGGTTGTATTGGGTTGAGATACCTTGACGACAAAAGGTTTCCTTTGAGGCATTCATGATGGTACTCTCACAACAAAGGGAGATCTTGAGCTATGATAAGTCAAAGAAACTCTTTCATTATAGATGGGTACTTGGATCACAAATGGTTCTCTTGTAGGTCTCCGATTATCATCGATGTGAATGCTAAGATAACATAGGAGCTATCATTAGCATTCAATAGCATTCAAAGGGTCTTTGCAAACCTGCATTAACTAGTTTTATGGCCAAACTGGTTTAGAAGCATATAAGACCAATTTTCCCTTTTCTATCATCCTTTTCATGTCATCCTTCAGTGCAAGGAAGAAGTTTGTATCATGATCAAGCAGTTGATGGTAATGGTAGAATTGATCTAGCTTAAAGTATTTAGGCAACTAAGGATCATCCTTCATTGCCTAAGTGGGATCTTTGGCTATTTCACATAGTCGCTCATGTTTCTTTCAAGTGACTTTGGTCATTTGCTTATGTTGTATGCATCCACTTCTTAATAATTGGTCTAGTAACTTAGATAATTTTAATGGAAGTGTAGTATATTTAGACCTACCCTTCCTTTCAAAGTTAGATCTACTTGTTCTTGATGCAATGGTCCTAGAAGTTGATGGTTGGTTACTGTAGTCATTGGTGGGGGCCTTGGGTGAATTGACCTTTGGAACTTGGTTCGTGATCTTGGTTTCCTTGATTATAGTTGCTACAGTAGTGTTTTTTTGTTTGCTCTTTTCTTTGTCTCTTCAAGTGTGTTAGTTTTTATATGATATATAGGCCAAATCATGGTTGGCCTCTATGACATCCTCTATGTTTTTGGTTTGCAAGAATGCTTGGCTCAAAGACAGTGGATCAAGGTAGTAGAGTTTAGACAAGATGAAGTCTTTAACTACTTCCTTGAGTATGGCTAACAAGTGGGACTTAGCTATGGGCTCTAGTATTTCATTCAATAATTCATTCCACCACTAAATGAATTTTTGTATAGGTTCTAAGGGCCCTTTCTTGACCTTCATGAGTTGGTCAAGCATTATGTTAGGCTTCAAGTTATATTTGATGCGGTTGACAAATTGGGCTACTAAGTCTTCCCAAAGAGGATATAGACCCTTTAGGTAATGCATGATACCAATCGAGTGCTTTTCAAGTCAAAGACATTGGGAAAATCCTCATGATGGTATGAGTCCATGGCTATAAGTGCAAACATTCTGATCAAAAGGTAATAAGGTGAGCATTAGGGTCACTTTCTCCATTATATTTGCTAAATTATGGAATGGGGATGCCAAGATGAAGTGTCAAGGGTCGAACTACAGGACTTATGGGATCATCTTGGTAGAAGTCCATAATCTTAATAGTTTGTGTGGTAGAGGCTTTAAGCCTCTTAAACTCCTCCTTTAGGTCTTGGATCATTTTAAAAGCTTGATCCAAGGCTTGCAGTGGCCCCATAGTTTGTGAGGTTTGCACATAAGTTTGTGTAATCTATTTTAAGGCTTGTGACCTTGTTATGGGTTGCATGACAAAAGGAAAAGGTTGCACCATGGTTGTGGCTTGTGGGCCAAACAAAGAAAAAGATGTTTGTGCCAACACTTGAGGCACAAATGAGACAAATGTGGTGTGTGATCATTGTGTTATTGGGGGTCTCATGGTGGATCCCATGTGAGTAGTTAATGGATTTTTAGTGGTAAAACCCATTGTTGATGGTTTGGTATATCAAGTTTGTGTTGCAAATGGCATTGATGCGTTATAGTTTATTGTTTATGACATTAACTAAGTGTGATGTGTAGCTACAATCAATGTAGGATTTGTCGTAGTAGGGTGTGGAGGAGTGGAAGATGGTGGCATCATGTCCATGAAGAAAAAAAAGGCATTAGGAGAAGGTTCTATGATATTGGAGGGTGTTTGTTTGAACAGTCCTCCAAGGAAGTTTTCAAGCTCAAATTTTGCCCTAAATTCATCCTTCTCTTCCTGTTGTTCCCCAAAGGTAGGTTCGTCATCTTCCTCTTTTGCAGTAATCAATTGGGCTAGGATGCTAGAATAGACATCATTAAGGGGAACTTCTTCATATGGGGAAGGGATGTACTCCTTCCCACCCCTATGTATGATCTCAAACTTCCTTTTGGCCTTGGCTTCAATTCATATAACTAACATGCCTACCTATATTTTGGCATAAATGAAGTTATAGCAATCTTCATTAATGGCTACAAAATTAGGACTCTCCCCTTTGACTCTCAAAGATCATCTACACTCAATAACTATAGGGTCTTTAGGATCATACACCCTCATGACTTATTGGTTATGATCTTTTCCAGTCAAGGTGAAGGGCAATTTGGTGGATTTTCAAAAAGGCATGGTTATAGTGTTAAGAATTACTTAAGAATAGGCTATAAATGTTAAGATAGGAGTAAATTCTAATGAATGGAATTCAAAAACTCTTAGAGAAAATGAAAATGGCAAAAAATGATATACTTACTATAATTATTAAGTGGGGGATAAGGGGGGTTTACCACTTTACCAAAAATAGAATATTGGCACTGTTGGCTTTAAACCCCACCCAAGTTGGCCTCCAAAGTGTCTCTATGCTAGGTATGGAAGGGGGGAAAGAAGGGGTGTGAGATAATGGAAATCTCATACCTTCTTATTCCAACATTGGAGAGAGGAGGAAAATTTTAAAGACCAAAATAAAAACTTTGTAGTTTCCAAAGATCATTTTTGTAGGTTGCTAAACTTTCACCAAAAAGGAGGGAAAAGTAGATGGTTGGTATGGAAACCAATGTTCGTTCAGTGACAAAGATTATGGCAACAAAAATTAAATGTTTATCAAGGCTTCCACACTGGCTTTGCTCTAGGAATTCACAACAAATGTGAAATTCCAACATCCAAACCACCTACAGTTTCCATGCTAAGGTTGGGGGTAAAGGCAACGTTGGATTCCATAGGAGTTTTGGCTAGAAAATGGCTTTGAACTTATAGCAAAAGAAAATCTAATTATAAAATTGGTTTCAAATTTCACCAACACAAGCCTCCCAATTTCTTAAGGGAGGTGAGATGATGGGAATCTCACACCTTCTATCTCAACGTTGATGGGGGGAAAAGCTGAAAACCAAAGTGGAAAGTTAGTATTTTTTCACTAAAATTGGTTTTAAGGTAGCTGCTAATTCTTTTTTATTGGAAAAATAGGGGGGAATGCCAACTCACGGATGAGTTGAATCACCCACTTTTAGAAGCTAAAAAATAAACTTTTGGCAATAAAAACAATGGGAGAAAAAGAGATAGCAATGCTAGCTTTGGGCTCTAAAATTCACAACACATGCTATGAAAAGCCAAAACCCAACCACCTACAATTTCCATGCTACAGTTTTGGTCACAGGGGGGGAAAGACCAACATTGATTTTTTAAGGATTTTGGCTACAAAAAATGAAGGAAAATCTTGCAAATAGCAACAACAATAATAGATTTGGCTATAGAATTTAGGCGAAGGCCCTCCTTCTAGTGCTAAGAAAAACTATTGCAATCGAAAACCTTGATTACTAGAATGAAAACCAAGGATCCTCAATGAAAGTAGTTTTCCAACTCCAAATCCCTAGGACTTTTGCAATAAAAATGGGATTCAAGGCACCCTAGCCAATTTGACAAATCAACTAGGGACTTAGGAGATGCAAAACATGGAAATATGAAAAAATTTGAATAATGCACAAATAATAAATTTATTTTTGAACAAAAAACTTAAAACTTAAAAATTTATTAAGGGAAGAATAAAAAATAAGTTAGATAAATGTGTACAAATGGTGCTTGGATGAGTAAAAATGGGGTTCACTTGTGCAAGAGTTCAAAGCCAGTTGAAGCTGAGGTGATCTACTCCATGATTTGAGTGCTAAGCCACTCTTGATGTTGTCAAACCTTCCTTCACTACTACAACCTTGGATCTATCAAGTAGGTCACTCAAGGTTATAATTCTTCCATGCTAGGGTTCAAGAGAATGCAAGTATGGGAACTTGCAAGAGCTCTTGAGTGCTTGAAAATGCCCCAAATGTGGAATTGTGTGTATGCAAATTGCTTATTGCTTGTATGACCAAAATGTGTTGAACATTTTCCAAAACATGGAACCAAAATTGCTTGTATGCCAAAAAAGTTGTTGAACTTTGTCCAAAAAATGGAACCCTTCAAAGGTATTAGAGGCTAGATTTTATAGGAATTTTGGGCCATGAATGGAGCTACAAATTGGCTTTGAATTGGTTGAAAATTTGGCTGAAAAATGGTTGCAAATTTGCTACAAATTTCAATGAGATGGGTGCCCAAATGTGAGAGATTACTATACATAGTAAGTGCTTCCCCCTTGGCCATTCCATTTACTATAAATAGTAACTGAGGCACACCTTCCACACTGGAGATGAATCTTCCACGGTAAGCTCTCCACCATGCTTATTGAAGTGGTTGGTCAACATTGAAGTGCATGAATTAATGAATTTTCCTTCTTGTGAATTCCATGCTAGGGAATTGAACTTTCCACACTAGGAAAAAACTTTCCAAGCTAGGGAAAAAGTTTCTAGGCTGGTGGGACTTTCACATTGGAGGGGAACTTTCCAGGCTAAGGGGGAAAGTTCCAAGCTAGGGGAAAGTTTCCAGGTTGTGCATTTGGTCTTCACATTGAAAGTGGGGAAGTTTCCAAACCCCTCACCCTTCTATGCTAGGGGTAGGTGAGATCTACCCCTACAAGTGTTTATAGCATAGAAAAATGCATACCCCCCATAAAACACATCAAATTGCCTTTTTGGCATTCCAAAGGCATTTTTGACCACACCCCACCTCCCCCACCCCCTAGCCCAAATATAGACACTAGATGAATTTTTTCACTTGATGAATGAGGCTTTAATCACTTATGAGGCATTTTTTAGCCCCAAAACTATACTTATGTGAAATTTCCCATTGCGGGTTACAATTTTCACATTTACAATGAACTTTTACCTCAAGTTTCATGGGGTGAAAGCTACATGATGAAGATTGGTTATAACATGCAAAATTTTGTGGTGTTTCATATTGCCTTGGCAAGCTAGGTTGTTGCCAATTTTAGGCCATGGTGGACCATGATATTTCCAGTTTTAGTGGGTTGTGATGTTGTCAATTTTAGGCCTTAGTGGGTTGTGAAATTGCCAGTTTTAGGCCTTAGTAGGCCATGACATTGCTAGTTTTAGGTGTTAGCAAGCCATGGCTTGCCTATTTTAGGCCTTAGCGGGCCATGTCTTACCAGTTTTAGGCCTTGGAAGGCCATAAGGTTGCTAGTTTTAGGCCTTAGCAAGCTATGTCTTACTAGTTTTAGGCCTTAACAGGCTATGTCTTTAGGCCTTAGTGAGTTGTGTCTTGCCAGTTTTAGGCTTTAGTAGGTCGTCAGGTTGCCAATTTTAGGCCTTAGAAGGCCATGACATTGCCATTTTTAGGCATTAGCGATCCCTGTCTTGCTAGTTTTAGGCTGTAGCCAGCCATGTCTTACCAATTTTAGGCCTTGGTGGACTATAAGATTGTTAGTTTTAGGCCTTAGCAGGCCGTGTGTTACTAGTTTTTGGCCTTGGCAAGCTATGGTTCATACATTATCTAACACGTATGGGATGCTCTTGAAAGAGCATATAAGGCTAAAGCCAATATTGAAACATGATATAATGTTGCAAAAGTGATCAAATGATCCTTAACAAGAGAGAGGATAAGACATTTACTGTGAACTTGTTGTTTAACCTTTGATAGATCAAAAAATCCATTTTGCATAATTCTATGCTCACTGTCTCTCTTGTTTAGCATGGCAAGTGTAGGGCCTTGCATTTACCATCCCATGTCACAAAGTTCATATTGCTAGCATCGTTATTATCCTTGTTGTTGGTGGCCCCAATCTAAGTATCAAGAGTTTCCTCTTGAAACTCCACCAACAAACCTCAATTGATGTTGACATAGTTAACTGAAGGTAGTGACATATTGTCTCCTTGAATGATAATTTCCCCTCCCTTATAGGATAAGTGAATTTCTCAATGTATAGGAAATGAGACTATGCAAAACTTAGCTAACCATGGTCTTCCTATGATCAAGTTGAAGCTAGGTGTCTCTTCAACCACTAAGAAGTTAGTGGATGTAGTAAATTGCTCACCTGCTACAAAATCCAAGGAGATAGAACCTTGCACCACTACTCGTGATCCATTAAATGACTTAAGTGCTAAGGTAGTCATTTCATGGATTTTCTTGATTAGGCCTAGTTTTTCAACAATGAAAAATGGTATCACATTAGTTGCCACCCCATCATCCACATGGACATGATGAACCTTGTACTTGCTAATATGTATAGTGATGAGGAGAGGAGTGGATAGCACTTCTCCATTTCAAAAATCATTCTTCATCTCATTGTCACAAAAATTGAGCATTGGTTTATGCCCATTTTCCCTAATTAAAGCTTGCTCAATGATAGAGTGGATTAACTCTCTATTGAAAGGCATGTCTCTGCTCACAAGAATAGAGGTTAACACCTGAGCTAGTGCATCTCTGTGATCATGAGAACTCATGACTAGGTCGTACAAGTTTGGTGATGTGTTCTTTTGTTTAAGGGACCATTTGGCTTGTTCCATCCTTATGAGAAAATTCTTTCCCTTGGTGTGTAACCTTTCAACCTTAGTGATCTTAAATTTCTTCATTCTTCCTAGAATTTGTGGCTTAGGTTTTAGTGTATGTGTCGTGAGCCCCTTGTTCATGGGTGCAGCTAATCTTGGTATAGGTCTAGGTGTGTTAACTTTCTTTGAAGCCTTTTATTTTGATTACCTTCAATGGGCTTAGTTGTGGATTTGCAAATAGGTTGATTTTGTTGTTGTTTTAATCATGATTTCTTGCTAATGTTTGAGTTATGGGTCACTATATGTGGGCTTTAGTCATGGGTTGTTATAGTTTTACTTATTGAAGATGGAGGGACCTAGATAATAAATGGTTCCTTGAGCTTTAAAGGATTGGTAACTCATGGTCTAGGTTGTGAACTTGATGTCATTGAAGGGGGAACAGATATGATGAAAGGCTTCTTAGGGGTTGGAGGAGGTGGTACCGATTGTTGGACCTAAAAATTTTGGTTGCTATAATGGAAACCAAAAACCCCCAAGTTCTAGAATAGTTTTAGCCTCAAATCCCTAGGGTCTCCAAAAAAATGGAATTCAAGATACCCTAAACAATTTGGCTGATCACCTAGGGACTTACAAAAATGTAAATGGAAATGTAAAGAAAAATAAAAACATAAATGGAATTGCAGATTCCAAATGAACATAAGCATAGAAATTAAAACATAAACCTAAATATGCATAACGATGAACTGTAACTTTATTGAAATGAAAAATGCATAAAGTACAAGGTTCAAGGATTATAGATTTTTGTTTTGGGTGCACAATAAGTTTTCTTAGATGGAGCTTGAATTCCATTGGAGTTGGCAGGTTGTGTTTTATGCTCAAACCCCATGATCTAGATACTTCACAATCCCCGTTTCTAGCAACTCCCTCCTAGTTCCCATTAGAATCTGCAACTATGGTCATGGATGGTATTCCACCCTTAAAGCAGTGGACCATCTTAGGAGTCTCTATGCCTAGCATAGACACCAATTTTCTCTCAAAGGTGTTACAAGATTGCAAAAGGGCTCTTGATTGCAAAAATACAAAATTTCTTTTTAGGTTGTTAAACTACTTCAAAATTTTTGAACAGAACTACCTCCAATTTCTAGAATTGAACAAGGCATTTATGTTTGATTTTTATAGGCTATGGACTTGCTATTTTTGGGCTCTATACATTACTATCATGATTACTAACATATTGATGTCTATTTTCAGGTCATAACGGTTATAATTCTCAGCATAGGTGATCATTTATAGTAAGTTTCAATACAACATAGACACCAAAGCCCATCTAGATACTATAAATAGTAAACAGAATTTTGTGACTATGCTCACACCATTTCAACTATGCTAAACGTGGTGGACTATGCTGAGGTTGCTGGAAAATGCTAGTGAATCCAATGTCTACATTGGCCATCCTACAAATACTGAAGACTTGGGGTGACTATGCTAAAGTTACTATTAGCAAAATGGAAAATCCCAACAATTCCAACGATGGATCTATGTTGGGTTTTCATAGTGACTATGCTAGGGTTGCTAGAAAATGCTAGTGAATCTCATGTCTATGTTGGCCATGTTGCAACTACTAAAGACTTGGGGTGACTATGTTGGAGTTGCTATTGGAAAAATGAAAAATGAAAAATCCAAACAATTCCAATTCTAGGTCTACACTAGATTTTGATGGTGACTATGCTAGGTTTTGTTAGAAAATGAAAATCCAACACCATCTATGCTAGGGATAGATGGTTTTAGCATAGTTGAGGCTATACCCCTACAAAGAACCATGGAAATGCCAAATTTGGCAATTTCCAAGGCATTTTTAGCCTTCCCAAGACCAAATATAGACATGAGGTAACTTTTTTGACCAGGAAAGTAAGGCAATAGGGACTTTTTAAGGCACTTTTCATCCTCAAAAGCTAAAGTGTGCAAGATTGTAGCTCATGGACTATAAATCTTACATTTGCAATAAAATCTTGCCTCAAGTTGAAAAATGAAGGTTATAATTTGCAACATGAATTTTCTTGATGGTGTTCCATTGGTCCCTCTTTGTTGATGTTTGGAGGATTGACCTAAGAGACATCGACAAAGAATCAAAAACACCACTGCAAGTCCATTACCAACGTTTCCTCTCCATGCTCAATTTAGTAATGTCAAACCATGCCAAAGAGTGCTTGTGATGATGGGATAAGGCTATGGTAAGGGAATCATTGTCTATAGGGAAATATTCATAGGGTTAACAATGAGTTCCAAATGTTGATGTCATGGCTCTGATATGGCATTGACATGTTGGTCAATCAATAGTTCTTTTCACTTTATGTTTTGAAGTGTTGGTTGCTCGACAATGTGTTTGAAAAACCAAAACCTCACTCCAAGGCTTCTTTGGCCATTAAGCTCCTCTCTTTGCATGTTTGGAGCCATTAGTTTTTCTTTCTGGGCTTCATTGACCATTCATATTCTTGGCTTTTTTCAGTGAAACCTTCATTGGATTTCATTACCAAGGCCAATTTTGATTTGGTTTTCTTGTTGAATGAGATGTGTTACATCTAGCGGACTTGATGGTGGAGCATGATGAAGGAATGTCACATGAATGTCAAACATTGGTCAACATTGTTGTTCAAGGATGAGGAGGATCATAATCAAGCTACAAGGCTAAGCTTAAAGAGAGGTAATAAAAGTGAAGTGGAATAAGCACTCTTGGCATGGTAGGGCAAGATAACTAAATCTTATGCATTAGGATCACATGGTAACTTGCTACCACAATGAGTTGCACCTCTACAATGACACCTCAAGCTTCATATTGCAAGCACAACTATAAGAGGATAAGAAAACAAGATAAAGAAAACATGTTGTTACAATATGATGTATAGGGACACACTAGACAACTAGTAGACCAGGTCACAATGGATCACTATGGTTACAATACTAGAAGATCTATGCAATGTGCATCAAACCCCCAAAGCTTACAGTTCATTCATTGTGCCAAATAAGTAGAGAGAGAGAAAGAGAGAGAGAATATGTAGGCTCACTTGTTGTAGACCATCAAAGTCATCAACAATGGCTATTCACTACAACATGCAACAATGATAAACAACAGTTCTAGAAAACATGTAAGTGTTAGATGTAATCAAGGCTATGTAATGGCTTTAATGTTGCATTGCAAGGGTTTGATGAGGTCATTAGTAGGCTTGATTTTGGTTAGGAACTTGTTCCTATGCATTTTCCCCTCACCATCATGGTCTTAAATGGGAACTTTAACTAAGGAACCCTCCATGTTGTTTCTGGCTTCAAGGTCAATGGTCATTAGGCTACTTTAAAATGTTATGACTATATAGTTTGATGGTTTCGAGGCTTAAGGTTTGGATATTTAGGATCAAATTGGTCTAACAACATCATAAGAGGGGCTTATTTAGGCTTTAATGCTAGTCAAATCTACTTACTTATTCTCTTGGCTCATTCTTACATGACAACATAAGCATATCAAGTGACATGTGTGATAAAATGATTAAATAATAAAAAAACAATGCAAAATACTCTAATAATAAAGTAAAATTGGGTTAAAATTAAATCGGTGCCAAAACATGTTAAAACATGGTCAATGGAGGTTACTAGGGGATGGAGGTTACTAGGGGTATTATAAGATCCAACATGGTCAACTATGATTATACTTCACCGGTTTTAGGCCTTAGTGATCCATGTTGCCAATTTAAGGCCTTGGCAGGCCATAGTTACATGGTCTTAAATGATGATCAAGGATGGTCAAACCCCATCACCCAACACCAACAAAGACTAACAAAGGTCATCAAAGTCCATAATAGAGAGAATAAGGTAAATATGATGAAACTGAAGTGTAGTAAAAGTTGAATGAGGTTATTAGATGGTAATAAAGATCACAATGCATAACAAGGTCAAAACAAGTCAAAACACCATGAAACAAGGTCAAATCAGTCAAAGTGGAATACACATGGTAAAACATGATCAATATTGGTAAAAAATGGTTAAATTTTACCAATTTTAGACCTTAGTAGGCCATGGTATAAGGCTATAAGGTTGTCAAGGGAGTTTGGACACCTGAGGAGGTTGTATTAGGGTTATTTCAAGGCAAAATTGACACTTTTTCTTATGAGTACAAGGGGCTATACTAGTGACTAGGCTGGCCTAGCATAGTCATGCAATTCCTAGTGTAGTCAGCACTAATGGATAGTTTCCCAAGGTTAATATAGTCACTTTCAAACTCCTGATGGTTCAGATAGCTACTATAGGGGGTAGGTATTGAAGATTGATATCTTTCAACTCTATTTTCACCTCCCAAACTCTGAAAATCTTGTTTCCATTGATGAATACATTGGGCCAGCATAGTCAAGGTAGGCCCTAGTGTAGTCACATGGAATAAGTGAATTCATGAGCTTTCAAGGCTAGAATTAGGACTTTGCCAACTTCCTAGGGTAGCATAGGCTCATGGGAGGATTCAATTAACTATTCAGAGGTCAAATTTGGGAAACATAAGTTGTTTTCAATGCATTTCCCACTAGACTATGTTGGGCCAACATAGTCATGCATGGATTGAATGTATTCATGAGGAATTTAGTGCTTTTATAACTAAAAGAGAGTGAAATTGTAGCTGGATGAAGTGGAACAGGGTTTTGGGTTTCCCAAGCTAGGTTTTGAGTAATTCAGAGTGGTATGATGCTGGTCAACCTTGCTAAAAATCATGTCTACATTGTGATTATGTTGGGCTAGCATAGTCATAGGCTTCCCTAGGGAATTCATGCACAAATTTTGATTTTAGGTAAGTTTTCATGCTTAATCAATTACTAGCTAGGATTTTAGCATCAAAATTATCGATTCCAATGGTTGCTTAGGTCTTGGGAAGGCCATATACCTCTTGACTACACTATCCCATTGTAGACATGTAATCCTTAGTATAGTTGAGAGGTTTACAATGAAAAACGATGAGTTTTGGCTTGATTCTTAGGGTTTCAAGGTTTCAATAGGCTCTAGTAGGGTTGTAGGTCTTTCTAGAAGTCAATTTGAGTTGTTTCTAGTCCATTTTTAGGTTTTTCATGTGGACTACATTGGGCTCTACTGATAACTATGCTAGCCTAAAATAGGCATGTAATTCCCAGTGTAGTTGATAGACTTGAAATGATTAATGGTAAGTTTCAGGTTCTAAACAGGCTCCAATAGGATCCTAGGGTTTTTCAAAAGTCAATTTGAGTTATTTATGGACTATTTTGGACTTCCACATGTGGACTATGCTAGGCTCCACTTATGAATATGTTGGCCCAATGTAAGCTTGCAATTCCCAAAGTGGTTGGGATTGGGAAATGTGTTTTGGTTAGATTTTGGCTTTACTCATTGTCGATCTAGGGTCATTGGGAAGGTGTAGAAGTCATGGAATGGTAGTTTGGAAGTTTATTATTATTTCTATGCCAAATCTCACTTGTAAACCCTATGAATACCCTGGGCTAGCATAGTAACAAATTTTCTTTAGTGTAGTCATGGGTTTTGGCTGATTTTTAGCATCATTTGGTGAATTTCACAAAGTTTTGGAGCTGTCGGGAGCTTTGGCTAGGATTCGAGAACATGGCATGGGTGTTTGATGTCAATTGCAATTTTGGTAAGTGGAAATAGGATTATTCCATTATTTACTATGCTAGGCCACTGTATTCATCCCCAAGAACTAGTTTGTGGCAAGATTTGAAGTTATTCTTATGCTTAGTAACTACTAATTCTAACTCCTAGCTGCTAATTTTGGTCACAGGGTTTCATGGATTGATGCATAGAGTAGATGGGTTGTCAGCAAGTGGTAAAAGACATCATATTCCATTTGACTATGCTAGGCTAGTGTAGTTAGGATCTAGGCCAATGTAGTCACATGGAATAACCAATTTTCACATGAATTTTTTGATTTTTTAGAACTCAACTTGTACCCATGTCAACACTTGGTTTTCCACCTTAAGCTTGAGGTTTTATAGCATGGATGTAAGACTAGGGACTAGGTTTTGATAATGAATTGGATTTTCCATATATCCCAAGGGTTTAAACCCCAGTGTAGTCAATGTGGGATACCAAAATGCCAACATGGTATGTTTTTCCATGACTTATTTATTGGGCACCTAGTGGAATGCCCAAGATTGAGGCTTGTGTGTTGGTTGGATTGGAATTTTGTAACATTTTCATGATAGATATAGGTCATGTTCACACATTTTTGGCACTACTTTCGTTTTGGATGTTGTTTATATTGTGGTATAAATGTTATTTCCATGAATTCCATGGGTTTGCTTTTTTCATTCCAAAAAGTAGCATCACTTTTAAATTTTTTCGTATGAAAATGGTTGGGTATTTTCATTTTTTACATTATGGGGTTATTTTTTACTACTTTTTGATTAATTTATTTTTTGAACCACTCAATTTTGCCTCACGATTAAATTTTTATGGGTGTTTTCATTAGATTGTGTCAAGAGGGTTTTCAGTTTTCAATTGATTTTTAGGAGTAAATTTGGTATTTTTTCTACAATATATGGTTATAAATTTTTTAATTTCATGGTTGTGAATTTTTATTTTATCATTCAAAGATTCCAACAACTATGGAATCATCAAATTTGGATGAACGGTTAATTTCTGGCAAACTTTTCTATAAACTCGCGCAAAATGGAGTTTTGGCTATGATGGTCATGGTTAGGTTAATTTTGCATTTTTTTTCTATAAAAACAGTTAAGAGTTCTTTTATTTACTTATTTTGGGTTTTTATTTTATGGTTTTACAATTTCAACAGCTATGGAATCATTAAATTTGAATTAGTAGTTAATTTTTTATGATTTTTTTGGCAAGTGATGCGAAATGAGGTTTTATGGCTATTATGGATTTACCCTTGTGGAGATGGAAAATGTGGACACTTTGGAAAATTTTTTCCATCAATGTCCTAGGTTCTTGGGGATTTTTTGAGGTGTTAAGGAGGGTAAAGAAGTGGTTTTAGTCAAATTCAAAAAATTTTAATGTTTTTAACTAGTCATCTACTATAGCCATTTTCTACAATTTTGGTGTTGTTGGCTACATGGATTATTCTTTTGGTTACAAATTTATGTTTTATATTTTTTATTGCAAGTCACAAATGATGCTAGTAGTCCCAATGATGATCATGTTGGAGATTCTTCTCCTCCTTCTCTAGCTGCACCTTAGATGCATCTGTTTTTTGATTATGTTCTTAGTTATGTCTGTTGTTATTGATGTGGTGATGTTGACATTATGATGTTGAGGCTAGTGTTAGCCTGTTGGCTGTTGATTGATGATTCATTATTTTAGACACTATTTAAACTCTTATGGTTATGTATTATTATGTTTCAATTATTATCTTTAAACCTCTTTAATTTTATCTATGGTTTCATAATATTCAATGTTTTAAATATGTCATGCGTTATACATTTTCACTTAGGCTATAGGGCTGCATTGGTTATCTTATAGGGTCATCAAGTACTAAAAATGATAGAAATGGCTAGGCTATAAGGGTGTAAACTAGGTTGTATTCAGGCTATAGATGTTTGCTAGTTTTAGACCATGGCGGGCTATACGATTGGTCAATTTTAGGCCATGGTGGGCTATAACATTGCCAATTTTAGGCCTTAGTGGGGCATGGTCCATACATTATCTAGCAAGTATGGGATGCTCTTGAAAGAGCATATAAGGATAAAACCAACAATGCAACATGATATAATGTCACGAAAGTAAACAAATGACCATTAACAAAAGAAGTAATAAGGTGTTTGCTATGAACTCAGTGTTTGACTTTTGAGAGGTCAAGGAATCCTTCTAACACAACTTTATGTTTGCCACCTTTCTTGTTAATCATGACAAATTGTATGCATTTTTGTTTTTCACTTCATGTCGTAGAGTTAATATTGCTAGCATTGTTATTATCTGCATTGTTGGTGGTCCTAGTTTAAGTGTTAGGAGTTTCCTCTTGGAACTTCACCTTTGAACCTTGGTCGATGTTGACATAGTTAACCGAAGGTAATGACATGTTTTCTCCATGAATAACAATTTCCTCTCCCTCATAGGGCAAGTGAATCTCTTAATGTATAGGGGATGAGACTATGCAAAACTTTGCTAACCATGGCCTTCCTAAGATCAAGTTGAAGCCAGGTGTCTCTTCAACCACTAGGAAGTTGGCAAATGTGGGAAACTAGTATCTAGCTATGAAATCCAAGGAGATGAAGCCTCACACCACTACTCATGACCTATTGAATAATTTAAGTGCTAAGATAGTGGTCTCCTAGATGTTCTTAGTTAGGCCTAGCTTATCAACTATGGAAAATGATACCACGTTAGTTTTTGTCCCATCTATATGGACACAATGAACCTTGTATTTGCCAACACATATAGTGATGAGGAGAGGGGCAGATAGCACTTCTCTATTTCTAGAGTTAATGTTCACCTCACTGTCATGAAAGTTGAGCATTGGTTGATGTCAATTTTTCCTAAGTGAAGCTTGCTTAATGATAGAGTTAATTGACTCTTTGTTGGCAAGCATGTCTCTACTCACAGGGATAGAGGTTAACACCTGAGCTAGTGCATCTCTATGGGTGAGAGAGATTATGGCCAATTCATATAGGTTTGGTGACATGTTCTTTTGTTTAAATGACCATTTGTCTTGTTCCATTGTTGTGAGGAAATTCTTTCCCTTGGCTTGTGATGTTTCAACCTTAGTGCTTCTAATCTCCTCCATCCTTCCTAAAGTTTGTGGCTTAGGTTTTGAAGCATATGCCTTGGGCCCATTATCCATGGATGTAGTTGGTCTTGGTGTAGCCTACTTCAAAGGTTTTTTTCATTGGTTACTTTCAATGGACTTCATTGTAGGTTTAGCAATAGGTTGATTTCATCACTGCTATGATAAGGGTTTCTTGCTAACCTTTGAATTATGTTCCACTATAGGTGGGCTTTGGTTATGGGTTATTATAGGCTTACTTATTGAAGGTGAAGGGACCTGGATAATAAAGGATTCCCTAGGCTTTGGAATATTGGCAACTTGTTGATTATGTTATGATGTTGAAGCCACTGAAGGGGGGACACATATGATGAAAGGCTTCTTAGGTACTGGAAGAGGTGGTACCTGTATGACGAACGGCTCTCTAGGCTTTTTGTTTTGTGAGCATGGTGGTACTGTGATGACAAATGGTTTCCTAAGAGGATTAGACCATTTGGTTTTCATGAATGAGGCTACAGTATAGGACTTGTTATTAGCACTTGGAGAGCTGGTCTTATTCAATACCAACTCTTCACAATCTATCATCTTTTTGAGGTCATCCTTTAATGCTAGAAAAAAATTGGTGTCATGAATAGCCCTTTGATGATAATGACAATACCTATCTAGTCTAAAGTACTTTGGTAGCCTAGGATCATCTTTGGTAGCTAGCATTGGGTCTTTAGCTATGTCACAAAGATGATCATGCCTCTTACGAGCCTCCTCAGATAGTTTCTTATGTTGTATATGGTTGTCTTTAAGCAACTATTGTAGAAGCGTAGAAGCCTTCATAAACAACCTAGTGTACATAGACCTATCCTTCAAGGGAAGAGATGGAACCTCTAAGCAAGTTTTGGTATTAATATAGAGCCTTTCACATAAGGGACATGAGGAAAATCCATAGTATCATATGAGGCCAAGCTCTGGAAGGTGACTAGATGTGTGTTGGGATTCCCTTCATCATTGTATTTGGTGAATTTAGGAATAGGCAAGTCTATAGGCAAGGTTATTTGAGACACCATAGGACTTATAGGATCATCTTGGTAGAAATCTAGAAATTTGACTATCTAAGTTGTATTGACCTTTAGTTTTCATAGCTCTTTAGTAAGGTCTTGGATCATTTGGAAGGCTTGATCCAAGCCTTGGGGAATCCCTATAGGCTACAATGCTTATGTTGATGGTTGAGGAGGAAGTTTTGATACTTCAAGTTGTATGATTAATGTTAGCATAGACAAAATAGGTTGTTTGATCACTATCATAGGTAGGTTAAACAAGGAGAAAGAAGTTTGAGTTGGAACTTATGATATGAAGGGGATGAAAGAAGTATAAGAGGCTTGTGTTGCTTGGGGTTCCAATGAGGGTCCCGCCAGTATGACAAAGGGAGATGGCAAGGTAGACATCACCAAGGCTAGTTGAATGGAGTGAAGCTATATAGAAAAGGCCAACAATCACAATAAGGAGGTGGATTAGGACATGTATTGTTCCTAGTGTATGGCAATAATGGGTGTAGATTCAAACATGGTAGAATGAATAGGAAGGGAATTAGGCTGAGGGACTTGTTCCATCAACAAGGCAAGAGACATGGAGTTGGGTGTAGTTGTTTAGAGAACCAAAGATTGGAAAATAATTTCAATGAAGGTGTATAGCTCCTATTCAGCCTCAAACTCATCTTTCTCTTCTTGGCAATCCTCTAAGCTAATTTCCTCACTAAACTCATCAACCTCTATGAGTTGTATGAACATTTGTGCATAAAAGTCGATGAGGGGGATTTGGTCATAAGGAGATGGGATTTATTCTTTCCCATCCTAGTGTATGATATCAAGTTGACACTTAGTGTCATATTTGGACCATGGTATTAGGAGTCTAACTTATATCTTGGCACTAAGGAAGTTGTAGAACTACTTATTAATGATCACAAAATTTGAGCTTTTGCCTCTTTGCCTAAGTGATTATCTTTGTTTTATGACTGTAGGGTCTTTTGGGTCATAAACACAAAGTACATCTTAGTTGGATGCCATATTTGTTAGGTTAAGGGGTAGGACAACTGATCAGCTAAAAGACATTGTCAAAAGATGTTTTTACCTCTTACTATTTTTAGTAAAAATTTTAGCAAGTTGGGTTTCCCAATAGTGTAGTTAGCTATAAATGAAAAAAACTATTAACACTACTACTATGGTGTAAGTGGTGTATACCACTCTTGGAAAAATGGATGTTATGGTTTCAAAGTTGGTAATATCAACTATGCTGGTGTTTCCAGTGATAGTGTCTATGCTAGAAGATGTGCAGTAGACAACTATATTTTCCAATCAACTACACTGGTGTAGGTGATGAAAAATAGATTTTCACTTAGTAAAACCCAATTAGAATTTTTTTTTCAAAAGATTATCTACATTGGTTTGAGAAATTAATTCTAAGATTTTTCATTTTCTCCCAAGACTACACTAGAGTCCTAGCAGTGTCCATGTTGGCAATCCCACCAAATTTCACAGCATGTGATTTTGGATTTTTAGATGGATTTGGATTTTTGGATTTTGATTTTCAAGATAGACTATGCTAGATCCAAAGAATCTAGCAACTACTATGAAAGTACAATGGAAACCCAACGTACTTACCACAACTACGCTAGGGTATTTGGGAAAGGGTTTGGGCAACAACGTTGGCTTTGATGGAATATGTTTACAGGTTTTAAAATTTGAAAACGTAATAGACTTGGTATTTAGAAAAGATTGGAAAAGGGTTTTGGCTAAGAATTTGGCCCCTCCTTCTAGCACCAGAAAACTATTGGACTTGGAAACTTTAGTTGCTAGAACAAAAATCAAAAAATCCTAGGTGTCAAAATAGTTTTAGCCTTGAATCCCCAGGGCCTCCAAAAAATGGGATTCAAGGTAGCCTACATGGTCTAGCCAATTGCCTAGGGACTTACAAAAATGTAAAAAGAAATGTAAATGGAAAAAGAAATGGAAACACGTGCCCAATTTCCAATTCAAAATAAAAATAAACATAGAAATTAAAGCATAAACTTAAATATGCATAACGTTGAACTATAACTTTATTAAAATGGAAAATGCATAAAGTACAAGGTTCAAGGAGTACAAATTTGTGTGTTGGGTGCATAAAAAGTTCACCTGGAGGGAGCTTGAAGTCTATTGGAGCTAGCAGGCTATGTTCTGTGCTCAAATCCCATGATCCAGATACTTCCCAAAGTTTTCAATAACTTCCTCCTAGTTCTTACCAGAATCTACAACTATGATCATAGATGGTATTCCACCCTTAAAGCAGTGGTATCACATTAGGAATCTCTAATACCCAGCGTAGACACTAATTTTCTCTTAAAGGTGTTGTAAGGTTGCAAAAAGGCTCTGGGTTGCAAAAATGCAAAATTGCTTTTCAAGTTGCGAGACTACTTCGAAATTTCCTAATGGAACTACCTCCAATTTCTAAAACTGAATAAGGTATTCACGTTTGATTTTTATAGGCTGTGGAATTACTATTTTTTAGCTCTGTACATCACTACCATGATTACTGATAGATTGATGTGTATTTTCAAGTCGTAATGGTTATAATTCTTAATGTAGGTGACCATTTATAATAATTTTGGATACACCAGAGACACTAAAGCCCATATACATACTATAAATAGTAAATGAACTTTTGTGACTATGTTGACTACGGTGGACTACACTAAGGTTGCTGAACAATGCTAGTGAATCTGATGTCTAAAATGGTCATGCTACAACAACTGAAGACTTGGGGTAACTACGTTCTAGTTACTGTTACAAAAATGGGAAATGAAAAATCCTAATAATTCCAACATTGGATCTATGCTGGGTTTTGGTGATGGCTATACTAGGGTTGCTGGAAAATGGTAGTGAATCCAATGTCTACGCTGGCCATGTTGCAACTGTTGAAGACTTGGGGTGACTATGTTGGAGTTGTTATTGGGAAAATGGAAAATCCCAACAATTCCAATGCTAGATCTACATTGGATTTTAGTGGTGACTATGCTATGTTTTGTTGGAAAATGAAAACCGAACACCATCTATGTTAGGGGTAGATGGTTCTAGCGTAGTTGAGGCTATACCTCTACAAAAAACCATGAAAATACCAAATTTGGTAATTCCCAAGGCATTTTTAGCCTTCCCAAGCCCAACTATAGACATAATGTAATTTTTTTCACTTGGGAAGTGAGGAAATAGCAAATTCTATGGCATTTTTCATCCCCAAAAGCTAAAGTATGCAAGATTATAACTCATGGACTACAAATCTTACATTTACAATAAAATCTTGCCTCAAGTTGGAAAATGAAGGTTACAATTTGCAACATGAATTTTCTTGGTGGTGTTTCACTTGTATCATGAAGGGCTCTCTAGGCTTTATGCTTTGGGGCCTAGGTGGCACTTTGATAATAAATAGTTCACTAGGAGGATTAGACCATTTGGTTTCTTTGAATGAGGCTACAGCGTAGGAGTTATTATTGGTGCTTGGGTAGTTGGGCTCATTCAACACCAACTCTCCATGGTCTATCATCTTCTAGAGGTCATCCTAATGCTAGGCAAAAAGAGGCACTTAGACTAGAAGGTGACTAGATGTGCATTGGAATCCCCTTCACCATTGTGTTTGATGAAGCTTGGTATAGGCATGCCCAAAAGTAAGGTTATTTGAGGCACAGTAGGGATTATAAGATCATCTTAGTAAAAGTCTAGAACCTTGACCATCTAAGTTGTATCACCCTTAAGTTTCTGTAGCTTTTTGGTAAGGTCTTGGATCATTTAAAAATCTTGATCCAAGGCTATAATGCTTGTATCGATGGTTGAGGAGGAAGTTATGAGGCTTGAGATCATGCAATTGACATTGGCATAGAAGGAAGAGGTCATGTGACCATCGTCGCAAGTGGGTTAAACAAGGAAAAAGAGGTTTGAGTTAGAACTTGTGGTATGAAGGGAGAAAATTGAGTATAAGAGGCTTATGTTGCTTGGGGCCCCAATCAGGGTCCCATTGGTATAACAAAGGTAGACAATGAGGTAGACATCAACAAGGCTAAGTGCATGGGATGAGGTTGTATTATAAAGGGCATAGATGAGAAGAAGGAGGTAGATTGAGGAACGCGTTATGCCTGATGTGTAGCGATGATGGGTGTAGACCCAAGCATTGTAGAATGGATAGGAGGGGAATTGGATTGAGGGACTTATCATACCAATGAGACAAGAGACGTAGATCTTAGGGCAGTTGTTTGGGGAGCCGATCATTTGAAAAGACTCCTAATGAAGGTGTTCAGCTCTAGTTCAACCTCAAACTCATCTTACTCTTCTTAGTGATCCTTCGAGATAATTTCCTTACTAAACTTATCAACCTCTATGAGTTGTATGAGAATTTATGCATAAAAGTCAATGAGAGGGGATTTTGTCATAAGGAGATGAGATGTATTCTTTCCTATCCTCATGTATAATTTCTAATTGACGCTTAGTGTTAGATTCAAAGCATGGTATCAAGAGACTGACTTGTATCTTGGCACAAAAAAAGTTGTAGAACTCCTCACTAATGACCATGAAATCCAGGTTTTTATCCCTTTGTCTAAGTAATTTTCTTTGTTCTACAACCTTGAGGTCTTTTGGGTCATAGACATGAAGTGCATCTTGGATGGAGGCCATGTATGTAAGATCTAGTGATAAAATGATTGATCTACAAAAATGCATGAACTAAGCTGGACTTTGCAAAACTAGGCTAGGCTAGCAAAAATGAAGTTGGGCTTTGTATGCATACCTAAAATCCAATCTTGTGAATTTTTTGAAGTTCAAGTTTTGTTGGACTTTAAAAATTCTTGCACTTGTTGTGAAAATTTAAATATGGAAAAAAATTATTGCTGGTAATATGTTAAGTTTTGGAAAGATATGCTGGTATTTTTTCAAAAATAGCTTGATGTTATAAAAGGCAAGTTTGGCCTTGCTTAAAAATATGTTAGTATGTTTCCCCTTATGGAAAAACTACGTTGGGTATTGGTGTGCAACCAAGAAAAAATATTTTATATATAGATATGTATATACATATTTAAAAGATATGCTGGCTTTGGAAAAGTCTAGCAACTTTTGTGAAATTTGGTAAACCATCCCAACTTGCACTGGTAAAGCCACGTTGGTGTTTGTAGGAAGTAGATGGGTTTTGGTTTCAAAATAAAGAGATACGCTAGGTTTTCTAGAAAGAACTATGCTAAAGGAGGGTAAGCAATCAATGATTGCCTTGCCCAAAAACACTATGGTGGGATACTCCCTCTTGGAAAAAATGTGCTAATTTTGAAAAAGCAAAAGAAAAAATTTTGGATTTTCCAAGAGCTATGTTGGAGTCTTGGGAGGGGCTATGCTAGCTTTGCCCACAAAATTTCATAGCAAGGGGTTGGGTGATTGGAGCAAAGCTATGTTGGCCTTTGGAACACACAAAGGCAGGTTTAACTAGCAACCACATTGGCTTTGGAAAATCCAACAACTACTGTGAGAATTTTGGGAACACCCAAATCACCTACAATGGATACGCTCGGTATTGGTTGCAGAAAAATGGGTAGCAATGTTGGTTTATTTTCCTAGTAGATTTGTAATGTGAATTTTAAGCATTTACTCCTATAAAAAAAAGGAAAAAAATTATTTCAAAAAGAGCAAAGTAAGATTTGGTGAAGAGCTTGGGTGAAGGCCCTCCTTCTACCACTAGAAACTTTAACACTTGAAAAATGTGGTTGTTGGAAAACTAAAAATTCTAGGTAAAAAAACCTAACCTTAGATCCCAAGCACCTTTGAGAAAGAGGATCCAAGGTACCCTAGACAATTTTGTCGATTACCTAGGAACTTAAAAGTGTAAACGATGCAATATAATTTAACAAAGAATGCAAATCCAATCTAAGAAAAAGCACAAAATTTAAACTTTGAATAAACTTGCACAAAAAAATGAACTGCTGATTTTTATTAAAATAATAAAAATATTATAAGAGAAAATTTTCAAGGTATACAAGTGTGTGCCTAGATGTATAAGGAGTTTCCTGAATTGTGCCTAAAGTTTGGTTAAACCGGTAGTTTGTGTTCTATAGTCAGTTGCATGATCCAGGTGCTTCCAAGCTCCAACTTTTGAAACTCCTCACTGGTTCTTAAATGTGGATCTAGTGTGTTGGTGACCAAGGGGTGAGGTTCTACAATGTTGGTGCAAAGGGGTAAGGTTATGCAACGGCGGTTGCAAAGGGGGTAAGGTAATTATAGCATTGGTTGCAAAGGGGGTAAGGTAATTGTAGCATTGGTGCAAAGGGAAAGCAAGGTATGTGTAACATTGGTTGCCAAGGGGGGTAATGTATGTGCAACTTTGGTTGCCAATGGGGTAAGGTATGTGCAAAATTGGTTTCCAAGGTGAAAGGGGATAAGGTATGTGCTTGACTTTTTGGTGTTGGACAATTGCTCTGAAAGTCTCCAATTGCTAGTTTTCCAAAAACAATCTTGTAAATGCCAATGGTTATAAGTGCTCAAGGTTGTCAAGGTTTTCCAATCCCCCCGAACCTATTCAATGTGTTCAAAATATTTATTTATAGGCCATAGGTTTGTTGGTTTTTGATTGGAAATTTCTGCCATGATTGTTGACAAATTGATACAATTTGCAAGTGTGGTAGGCCATAATCTTCAATGTGGTTATCCATTTATGGTAATTTTTAATGCACCAAGGTCACCAAAACCATGATGGATATCATAAATAGTAAATGGACTTTTGCAACTATGATGGCTTCACCCAACTACATTGGCCTTATGGGATCCATGTTAAAATGTTGGAGCAACACTAGAATTATTGAAGAAACGTTGGCCTTGTGAAGAAACCCAATCCCCAACCACTCCAATGCTAGCTTTATGGAGCAATGTTGAAGGTTATGTAAGTTATGCTAGCAACTCATGGAAAAATGAAAATCCAAGCCCCCCTAATGCTGGGTGTAGGTGGTTCTAGCGTACTTGTGGCTATAACCCACATAAAACCCATGAAAATGCCAAATTGGTAGTTCTCAAAGCATTTTCAGCCTTCTCAAGCTCAAATATAGACATGGCATGACTTTTTCAACTTGGGAAGTGAGACTACAACAACTTATCAGGCATTTTTTCAGCCCAAAAAGTTCAAGTATGTGCGATTGCATCTCATGGATTACAAACCCCACATTTTTACAATAAAATTCTTGCATCAAGTTAAGGGTGAAGGTTATAATGCCAAAGGGTTGCAACATGAATTTCTTTGGTGGAGTTTCACTAGAGTGACATCCAAATATAAGTCACAAGAGGTAGTCATGATAAGAAGTTTGGCTTGGATTAGTAGTTTTAGTAACTTTCTATACATGAGTTTGTAAAGAAAGTATCCTATTAGAAGTTTCCAAGTAGATCTACATGCCCATAAGACATTGTTAAGCTTTGTACTCAAATCCTTCCTATATTTCCTAATAGTTCATGTCAGTATTCTAATTATCTCCTTATTGGTAACTTTAGCATAGCAATTATTTTGAGGATGGTATGTAGTTAATTTTTGATCTACCCCCAGCATTGCATGAGATTGTTAAAAGTTATCCTCACGAAATATGTATAATTTTCTTAAATAAGTATGTATGGCATGTCAAACCAATTTATCATTTCTTGCTTAAAGAATTTAGCAACAATTGGTATAGTGTAAACAATGACTGCAACTACTTTGGCCCACTTGTACAATAGTTAATAGAAATGATTATGTATGATTTTTTATTTAAGAAAGATATTATGGAACCTATGAAATTAATTTCCTAAAGATCAAAAGGCATTAGTGGTTGAATCAGCTACTCTAATTTCTCAAAAATAAAAGTTATGATTTGACTGCCTTTTTGATAGCACTTACAGAATGTGAAAAAATGATGGACATCCCTAAAGAGTTTTGGATAGAAACATCCAACCATAAAAACCTTTATGGTTGTTCTCCTTCCTACATAGTGGCTAGCACATGATCCTTGATGTGCATCTTAGAGAATTCTTTGTTGGTTTTTTTCATGTACATACCACTGAACTAGGTCATCAACACCAATTTTATAGAGACTTTTCTCTATCTTCATGAATTATTTGACATGATATAGGAATTATTATTTCTTACACCTATCCCATTTAGAAGGAACCTCATGCATTATTAAATAAGTAAGATACCTAGAGAACCATGGCTTTCTTGTTGATGATGAAATTGTTGTGCCCTTTATGAATAATAGCTCATATAAGAATTAATTTTAAAGAGCCTCTTCATCAGCTTCCTTTTCCTAATGCAACCAAGATAAATAATTGATAATAATGTTCTTGGTGCTCTTTCTATCTATCATTATTAAATTAAATTCCTAAAAGATGACCAGCCATCATATGACATGGCTTACAGCTAGCTTATTTATGAGCAATTGTATGGCACTATGATCCATGTGTACATACATGAGGTACCCAAGCACATAATACTTGATCTTTTTAAGTGCATACACTACCTTCATCAATTATTTTTCTATGATGGTGTAATTTAACTATGCTCTCATAATATGCTTACTCACACAATAGATGTAATGTGAATATTTTTATCATTCAACTATGTAAGTAACAACCCCAAAGCATAGTTAGATGCATATATCATGATATAAGATGGTTTGAACTAATCATGAGTTCATAGAATGAATGTCTCTATGAGTTTTTATTTCAATAGCTCAAACACACATTCATAATCACTACTCTATTCAAAGAATGTATCTTTTTTTGTTAACTGCACCAGTGGTTTAGCAATCTTGCAAAAATTCTTAATCAATGATGAGTGGCGAGGTACCCCTACACTCCACCATACGAATACGAGCGTACACGCGTGATCCAGCCGAACTCCGCAGACTAAATGCCTTAACGCCACAAGAAACACTTGGGGTTAATCGTTCGTTGTCTTCCTAGGCTTGCTTGTATGTGTCACGGTGTATGGTTAAGCAAGTCTGAGGTATGTGATTTTTTTGGTATTTTCGGCTTATCTTCTAACTACCAGGTGAAAGGGTTGAGAAACTAAGCTAACTCTAACTACTGATCTAAGTCTAAATTAACTAGCGTCAGCATCCGTTCCCACTTACCGGACACACCCTGAACTATGCAACTGCAGCTTACCAAACGCTAATCGTTACTGGGATCGCCACACGTAACGCAAGTACTCGAAGTGGTCGTACTGAGGCACCTATTTAGCTTAAGTGTGATGAGCAGCCGATTCCTTGACTAGCCGTACACGTCCGTAGACGCTCGTAATCAAGTCGTACTTGAACGCACTAGGAAAGCAGTAAATGAAAGCAATAAATGAAACCACGTGCTGCAAGGATTATCCAAACAAGTTCGTCTCTATTGCCGTACACAACTTGGGTTCAGATTACAAGCTGCTCGAATAAAGAGCCGTTCACTCTAGGACTCCTACTGCGGGCACATGGGGAAAAATTCTAACTTTTGAGTGATCAATTTGCCAGAGCTTCGCTACACTATCCAGGATTGGGAAATGAAGGGAGTGCCGCCTCTTATTTATAGATATGGCGGCGGGACGCGATATCGCAGGAGAAGACGCGATATCGCGGCCTAGTGCAAGTCGCGTCTCATCATACCCCCATGACTGAATGAAAACTCGTCCTGGAGTTCCTTACAATGATATCAGGTAGGTATGGGATTATTAGGGGAAATGGAACTAATGGGATGACATATGAACGGTCTTTATTACAAGACTTGACAAAAAATGGTGTTCATGACAACAAGGGTGAACACCTTATTACAATGACATCAGGCCACAGTTGGCAACTGAGAGAAAAGAGGAGAGAGAATAGAAGAGAAGAAGAGAGAAGAGTCTTGTTGCTGCCAACGCAGAGATTGCGCCTTTCTTTGTCCATCTGTAAGCGCACTATCAATTCCACTCCTTGCATGGTGCTTCAGCGCTGCTCCATTCCAAGTGTCTGCTCCAGATCCATTCTGTTGTTGTATGATTGCCATCTGCACACACAACAC
>MNCI01027688.1:1236325-1296213 GCA_015680685.1 Gnetum montanum
TGAGTTAGCTTCCTGGGAAGGTGGCCTACCTTGATCCAGTCAGTTACGGTATGTGTTAACATAACCATATGCGTTACACTCCCTTGGACTGAAGGGTGCTCCGAAGTGTTAGTAGTTAGAGGCCTATACATATACCCGTCCGCTTGTTGTTGCGAGAACCTATCCGGGCTCCTAGTTCTGAAAAAGGGTCTCTTTTTTGTACAGTTATCGCCTGAACTAGTGTCCGGTTGGATATATACACTCTGAATATTTACAGATCTTGCGGCGTGATGCTGCTGCGGTTGGGTAGGCAATTCCCCTTACATTGTTGGAGCAGGAGGTGTTATGGGAACTACATGAGGAAAAGGTGCGGGTGGAGTTAGAGGATGGGCGGAATGTGGGATGTCTCCCGGAGGAGAAGGAGTCCTTCTGAAGTACTCCCGAGCATGGTAGTGACGGTGTGGAGTAATGTGACCCAAAGAGTCACCTGGAGAAACTGGCTGCTGCACATAATAACCATAAGGATCGGGCTGCCGGTAAGGGTATTGCTGTGTTAACGGTGGCATCCCCCATGACTATGGGTATTGCCACTGCTGATGTTGTTCGATGGGCTGCGGAGGTGTTCCACTTGGATAATACGTCAAGGGTTGGTGGAACTGCCTTGGGTTCCCTTGTGGATAAGGTAACCTTCTGGGTGTTTGCCGTTGATTGAGTCTTGGATTTAATGCATACACCCTAGACTCCTGCAGATGTGAGATAATTGGACAACATCCCTTAGGATGGTCATAGTAGCAGACCTCACATCCACCGTCATTGTCTGAATCAGAATTTTCAGCCTCATCGGAGTTAGAGATTTTTCCCTTACCCTTGTTATGTGCAGGGTTAAAGTTTCTCTGCATGTTTTTGCTTTTATCACTACTTTGCTCATCCTTAGACTCCTCTACAATTTTCAAAACTGTTTCTATTCGTGAATCTAAGGAATCCCACATTTGGTCTACCTTAGCCGATACCTCCGTTGTTAACTTTTGGATCGGCACAGTTTTCCTGTTCACCAACTCTTTGAGTGGTGACTCATCCTCCTCATCACAGAGTTTCTCTCCCTTCTTGCGAAGGGAGGGATCGCGGTTGTATTCCTCTGCACTTTCTCTTTTCCGTAGCTCACCCTCTTCTTGCGCTACTTGTTCCAACAATACTTCAACTTCATGGGCTCTTAGTTGAGAGAGTCTCCCCTGGGCGTAAGTCCCAAGAGTTCTTCTCGTTTCATTTCGTAGCCCATCCACGAGGTGGTGAAGTTGATCCTGTCTAGCGTACCCATGGCCCGGGCAACGATGTAGCAATGTGTAGTAATGGGTCATGGCAGCATCCAAGGATTCATGAGTTCCTTGTTTCCAGCCTTGGATCTGCTTACGCAAGTTGGACACTCTGGAGTACGCTTGATATTTGTTGTTGAACAATTCAAGCATCGTACTCCACCTCCTGATGGTTTCCTGTTCTAAGGACCGGTACCAGCTTTCTGCTTCTTTAATGAGTGTCCTTGGGAACAACTTGAGTTTCTGCCACTCATTGTCTATGTTCTGCAAGGCACAGGTGTCGTGGAATGCCTGTAAATGATGTTGAGGATCAGCGTTGTATCCCCCTTCAAAACGTGGGATATTATTTATATCCAAACGCTTGATCCTACTGTCTTTCAAATGCCTTGTGGGAATCCTAACTGCCTCTCTAATATCAAGCATACTTCGGATTGCGAATAGGGGTTCGTCATGATCATCTCTTTCATGACGTCTGTGATGCCTATGTTGTGGTTCCCTATTCTCCCTACGTCCTTGCCCTTGTCCTAACTCCTCTCGACTTTCCTATCGAGGCATTTCATCTCCTTTACCTTTATTCTCTGCGTTATGCCCATGGTGGCTACGTCCAGATGTGGAAGGAGAGTGTGAATGATGTGATGAAGGGGAAGAAGAAGGGGATCCATCACCATGGTGATGTTTCTTGCCTTCTCTTTGGCTGCTTCGGCCCCAATCGTTGTGACGATCAACGAGTCCGTCATTAGTGCGAGTAGTTGTTCCTGCCGTGAACAGCTGGTGCTCACGGGGATCAGAGCCTGAAATATGTATCGTTGATCTAAGGCCCTGATGCCTAACCCCTTCCCTAGAGTGAGGAGGAGGAACATCATTTTCTAAGAAACCCATCGTGAGGGGTTCCTCTTCTCCTATTTCACTAATGACGTGGGGAACCTTGCCCTTCAGTAGTGAATGTTGGCTCTCCTGCCTTGCATCCCGAATACGTTGGGCATTTGTGGGATGATAATCCCTTGTATCATGGTCATCCAAAACATATTCTGCGAACAGCTCATGCATGCCAATCTGTACCAAGGCACGGAAAAGCATGTTGGGAGCGGATCGATCTGGGGGTAACACGATGTTACCTTGCATGTCTCTCCACCGCAGTTGCTCATCTTGATGGAAAACAAAGGTAAAATCCAGCACATACTCATCGGGATGAGTATATGTGACTTTGGATTGTTGAGGACATGTTTGGTTTCGGTTATGTGTATGATCCTGACTTTCTCCTGTATTGTCCTTAGGTGAGTTGATTGCATGAGAAGAAGCCATTTCTAATGGTGTGCTAACTTTCACCTTTATTTATTGTTCTTGATTAACTGATTAACCCTAAGGTTCGTTTTAAGCTCACAACGATGTGAGTGATATCCCTTATGTTAAATTGGCGTAAAAAACACTTAGTCCCCGGCAACGGCGCCAATGATGAGTGGTGAGGTACCCCTACACTCCACCATACGAATACGATTGTACACGCGCGATCCGGTCGAACTCCGTAGACTAAATGCCTTAACGCCACAAGAAACACTTGGGGTTAATCGTTCGTTGTCTTCCCAGGCTTGCTTGTATGTGTCACGGTGTATGGTTAAGCAAGTCTGAGGTATGTGATTTTTTTGGTATTTTCGGCTTATCTTCTAACTACCAGGAGAAAGGGTTGAGAAACTAAGCTAACTCTAACTACTGATCTAAGTCTAAATTAACTAGCGTCAGCATCCGTTCCCACTTACCGGACACTCCCTGAACTATGCAACTGCAGCTTACCAAACGCTAATCGTTATTGGGATCGCCACACGTAATGCAAGTTCTCGAAGTGGTCGTACTGAGGCACCTATTTAGCCTACGTGTGATAAGCAGCCGATTCCTTAGCCAGCCGTACACACCCGTGGGTGCTCGTAACTAAGTCGTACTTATCACACGTTCTAGCCTAGCAATGAGCAGCCGATTCCTCAACTAGCCGTACACATCAGACTACCACTGGGATTACCAAGCGCAGAATCCTGGAATACGCTACTGGGTTACCAAGCAGCCAATGCTCGTAATTGAGTCGTACTCATGCATTGCGTCAAGCAGCCGATTCCTTGACTAGCCGTACACGTCCGTAGACGCTTGTAATCAAGTCGTACTTGAACGCACTAGGAAAGCAGTAAATGAAAGCAATAAATGAAACCATGTGCTGCAAGGTTTATCCAAACAAGTTCGTCTTTATTACCGTACACAACTTGGGTTGAGGTTACAAGCTGCTCGAATAAAGAGCCGTTCACTCTAGGACTCCTACTGCGGGCACATGGGGAAAAATTCTAACTCTGGAGTGATCAATCTGCCAGAGCTTCGCTACACTAGCCAGGATTGGGAAATGAAGGGAGTGTCGCCTCTTATTTATAGATATGACGGCGGGATGCGATATCGCGGCCTAGTGCAAGTCGCGTCTCATCAATCAATCTTCTATAAAACTTATGTGTCCAAGTAATAATCTCATATCTTTAACTATTTACAACCTCTAGGACATTCCTTCGATGATCCTTATCTTCTCTAGATCTACTTTAATCTCTTTCTCTGAAACTCAATGTCTAATAATAATGTCTTCTTGATCTAGTAGATGGCTTATTTGCTAGTTGAGCTTTAGATTAGTCACAATATAATGTTTCAACTCTTACTCCAAATGGTTCAAGGACTACTCAAAATTAAAAATATTAATGGAGAATCCATCTATGAAGACTTCTACATGGTTGGATATCTATTTTTAGAAAATGGTAAGAACAAGATAATAGAAAGTGGTAGATGCATTGCAAAGTCGAAATGGCATCTTCTTATATGCATGTGTCCCATATCGACTCATGAACATGGTTTTCACCTAGTCTTCTATAGAAATTTACATTTGATTATATCCACTATACCTATCTAGAAAATTGTAGTATGTATTCCCTATAATGGTATCCAAAACTTGGTCAACAAATGGCAATGAGAATTGATCTTTAAATATTATCATATTTAACAACCTAAAGTTAATGTAGTTCCTTCACTTGCTTTCCTTTTTTAAAATAATAAAAAGTGGACTCATCCACTCACTGTTAGTGATGGCATACAATCTTTGATATAGAAACTTCCTCTAGCTTGGGATTCAATCTTCATTAATGTTGATGACATGGTTTCATGATTAGATCTATGTATATGCAATGCTAGCATATAAAAGGATCAATTCTTCTAATTTCATCATAAGACCAGGTAATGATTATTGATCATTTCTTGAAAAATTCTATCAATTACTACTTCTAGTTCTTGGTGAGGTTAGTATTAAAAATTACTAGTTTGCCACAATTCAAGAACACATATTCAAGAGAGTGCAATAATATCTTCAATTTAATAGGCTCTAACTCTATCTTTTTTGGGATTTCTAACTTTCCCCAATCAATGTCTTTTTCTTGGTGATGCCCTACTAGGGAAAGCTACTGCTAATCTATTCCATTTCATTCAATTTGTCTATAGGCACTTGTGAGTTTCCCTGCTAGTCCCATGCATATGTTTGGCTTACACTCTTTATCAACTACCAACTACTACATTTCCTATTTCCTTGTGGATGCTACATATATGCACTATTGCATACATAATTTCTTTGTACATTTACTACATGCTAGAGTGGTTGTCTATTTGATGCACCTAGTTTTCTACATAGTCATACACCCTGTGTCACTCTATGTGATGCATGGGACTTTCTACTTCCATATCATCTCATGTTCATCTTCCTTGGATATCACCAAAGAAAGGTCTATGATTCCAAGCTAAACATCAATGGCTATAAGCCTTGTTCTTCTCATTATGATTGGGAATTCTTCCTTATTATTTTCTACATGAATGGCTAGGAAATACCTAAGTAAGACGATCTACTAATGATGGTTATAACATCCTCCATATACCCTAATGAGACACTGATGGACTGATCAGAAACCTCTAGTTTAACGTTGCATTTTCTTAACTACAGTAGGTTCCAAGCTTTATATATTTTTTTGTGAGATCAAGTTAACCCTAGAACCTAAGTTTAAGAGAGCTTTTCATTGTGGGTATCTAGTAATCTAAAAAGAAATTAAGGGAAATATTAGGTCCATCATCTTTTGGGAAAGAGTTCTTGCCTTAATCTAGTGTGATACCATGTGAGTTAGCATGATAGCTCTAGTGTCAACTCCTTGATGTAAGGGCATTGCTAACTTACTTGAAGTACTTGGAGGCATTGAATCTTAAGTTAAAGTTACAACCATTAGATTTTATTCCAGTTTAGATGGATTGATAGGTCCACCAACTTTCTCCATAGGTATGCGAACCATCCTAAAGAAACATTTCTTCCAAGGCTTATGCTTGAAACTACCAACGTTATCATCCATCTACATGTGGATAGTGCATGTTGCATTCTTTTGTTTTGGTTGTTGTGGCAACTTGCCTTGCATCACTGATGGTGGCGCTAGTGGAAGTAAATTGTGAGAATATTAAGGATGTTATGAAGGCTAATAAAAAGCAACCAAATGTTATTTAGCTCATTAATTAGTGGTTCTATGATATTCTAGTAGATGGTAGTAGTGTGAGGATGCATGAGAAATGGTACCGCTTGAAAAAATAGGTTGTTGATTGGATTATCTATAATATTACTTCTAAGGTTAAGGAGAAGTCCCACTTGAATAATATTACTATATTGTTGATGAGATTATCTATAATTTTTCTTAAGGATAAGGTAATCTCATTGACATTCACTTCTTGACAAATCTAGGATTCAATGCATATGTTCCTAATTTCTAAAAGTGTATTTTGATGAGGTAGCATTTCTTAGGATGTTTATATTGGCAAATATTACACATCATCCTCCTCTATTTTGAAATCCACAAACTCTTCAACTACGAAAGCTTCCCCTTCCACCAATATATGTCTTTTCTTGATTCTTTCTTTTCTTATTATTTTATTTTTTTGCTAAATTCTACTCTATTATCTCTTTTGCTATCTTTAGAATGGATGCAAATTTTTAATCCATAGAGTCTCACATTTTTTCAACCTTGGCCGTAAGTTTTGAAACAAACTTTTAAATTGGCAAGCCTTTTCTTCGAACTACTTCTTCTAGTGGATCTTCTTCTTCACAAACATCATAAGCACGCATATTCCTCTTATAAAGGGATGGATTCCTATTTTATTCCTATACATTTTTTCTCTTTTTAAGCCTCATTCTTCCTTGGATACTTGATTGATAAGTCTTTTAATCTTATAAGCTTAAAACTTTGAGAGTTTTCCCTTAGCGTAAACCCCAAGAATTTTACGTCTTATTTTGGATTCCATCTATGAAGTGGCTTCACTACTTCTTTTGAGAAAATCCATGACCTTTGTATCTATGTAGCAATGAGTAATACCTAACCAAGGCTCCACCAAGGGACTCATGATTTTCTTACTTCCATTCTTGAATTTGTCTTTACACGTTAAACACTCATGAGTAAGTTTAGTATTTGTAGTTAAAGAGCTCTAACATTTTACTGCATTAGTGAATGGAGTCTAGTTCTAAAGAACTATACCAATTCTCTACTTTCTTAATTAGTGTTCTTGAGAACAATTTTAGTTCATGTCGTTCATTCTCAATGTTCTGCAAGAGATAAGCATCATAGAAGATTTGCAAATGGTTCTGCAAATCAACATTGAGCTACTTGATGCAGCTCTTCTTGATATTGAGCATCATAGTATTCAAAGAGCCTTCTTGATATTAATCATGCTTTTGTTCACCAACAAGGATTCATCTTGGTCCTCTAGTTCATCATAGTCTTCATCATAATAATGGTCCCTTATATGCTCCCTTTGATGCCTCCTTCCATGCCTATGGTCTCTATCCCTATCTCTATTTTCATTTCTATCTTCTCTAGGCTATCTACCTTGGTTTCCTCTATCATCTATGCTAGGTTTCCTATCATGACCCCTATATGTAGCTCTTCCTCTTAATCTACACTCATCATTATTAGAGCTAGACAATGAAGATGATGATGAAGATGGAGAACTAAAAGAGCCATGCTAACTTGCTCTTCTTCTGTGATCCCTCTGGTTATCTCTTCTTTGCATGTTGAAAGACCTAGGCCTAGAGGCACTCCATGTATTGGATCATGTTCCACCCCATTCTTGGTTGCTCATCAAGGTAGAGTGAAATCATGGGTTTCTTTATTCATCAACATTGAAGATAAGAGGATGTTGATGATGAAACCTTTTTGATTAGTAATTAATATCCTCCTTCTCTAATTGGGATGTTAGTAGGATGGTGGCATGCTTGCTCTTGTTCAATTCATGGTGGATCTCCATGAAATGATCTTGCCCACATTGAGCTTCTATGAGCTTGTAGGACCTAGACATGTGATCATACACTTGGTACTTATTTGTAACAACCTCTAGTCCCTTCTTCATTAATGTAGCTATCGACATTGATGGAGCTGCTCTATTAGGTGGCAACATGATGTTGCCTCATAGGTTCCACCACCACATTTGTTCATCCTAATGGAAGACAAAGGTAAAATTCTAGATAATACAAGGCTAGATGATTGTAGATGATCTTCACTTGATATGGCACCTCGTCATCATCATTATTACAATCGGTTCTATCATTGTCTCTTCTAGTGTTATCTACATGAGGTGGAGAATCAGACTTGTGAGAAGTAAACATCATTGATTTGTGTATGTCTTTCTTATAATGTTGAATATTTTTAAAAAGATAAGTTGTTAAAATTGTTGCATAATGATCATGTATGTTATAACTTCTAAAACTACTAGTACATCCCTAGCAATGATGCCAAATGATGAGCAACAAGGATGCCTAATGCTTCACCATATAATCTATAAGTACTACAGTAGACCATATTGTAATTTGTGGATGGTACTAATGTTATGTAAGCACTAAGGATACTGCCAACATTCAATATATGATAAATACTAAATTAAGACAATGAAAATAATGTACCTATTCAAAGGTATATATGATATGAGAGCAATCCCAAAATAGAATCAAGTGTTAGCCTAGTGGTATAGGTTTTGGCCTGGTGACCCCAAGTCACAAGTTCAATTCTACTAGGTTACATTGAGTTATACCTTGGTTTGGTTAGGGGTGTGGAATAACTCCTCATCTCTTTGCATTTTTTATTAATATATCAGAGTCTCATGTCTGGTTTTCTGAATCTCTCATCCTTTTCAATCCTCTCAATTCTTTCAGTTGGTATCAAAGCTGAGTGCTCACATTTTATTTTGACTTTATAACCAAGGGAAAGATCTTGGTTTATTCATCTTCTGTTAAATCTTTCTAATACTTTTACATAGCAGGAATTGCAAGCAAGGCATCTGATTATATCTTTATGAACTATCGCTCCAACACAATCCAATTGTAGACATTTTGAAGAGGGTTGCAAGAGCAATGAACATGATCACACACATGACAATTCAAGCGATAATGCTGAAGATCCAAGGCAACCTGCAGCATTCATAGTGCCTAGCAAGGCTACGTCCACAATTAATGGCTTGCACAAGAACCTGTAATGGCATGCTGAAGCCAAGTCCAAGAATGGCAAGACCAGAAATGCCAACATGCAGGGTTTTGAAGCCTGACAAAGATTCTTAGAGAAGCCATGTCCACATTCTGAGTTCTTGCAATGGTCATTTTGGTCATGAAAGCATCAAGCAGCTCCTAAAAAACATCTTGTCTTCCACTGCAATGCTTTTGGTGCCAACGGATTTTACAACAAAGAATCTGAAGAAAAGCACAAGGGCAAAGAATCAGAATAAGATGTTTTCCTGCCAAGGCCATGAAATCCATATCAGTAAATGGCAAGGCTAATACATCTCTTAAACACAACAAAAATAACATTGAACACGTCAAGAATTTGTAATGATTCAAAAGCACTCGCTTCGTTCCAGTTTTCAAATGTTAGGATTGTTCTCAATGGAGAAATGGAAAAATTTCCATGAAGATGATAGTGTCGGTAAGGAATTGGGAAGCATCTGTAGCAGTGGAGTAAGAAGCCCAAGATTGCTTGGCCAATATTTTCAACAACCAAAAGTTAGCAACAGCATGCCATCTGGTGAAGAGGAAGGGAATAAAGGAGAAGATATCAAGGCAAGCAAGGACTATTTAAATTTAAAATCTTGCCATTGGAGGTGGGAAGAAGATATATCAATGGCACAATTTTTTCTCACGTTTCTCGTATTAATTTATTTAAAGATTATCCCAAATCCCCAATATTCTCAATGCACCCTAAAGGATTGATCATCAAGGAAACATATCAGCTTTTTATTTTTACATGATAAAAGGTTACAAGAATAGTGTGGCCTAAAATATAACAAGGCATACGATAAAGTCCTGAATGCAGCTTTAAATAGTAAACTCAATTATTAAAAAGATGCATCATTAAAAAGATTGACCTTTTACATTATGAAAATGAGCTCATGTACAATAAGATATTGCTTCTTTAGTTGGCAAACATAAATGAGGAGCATTAAGAAGACAGATAAAATCTTCAATGCCATAAGGTATGATCTAAAGTAGAGCTAGCATGGTGATGCCAACAACAAAAACAAATAGAGGACACTTGCTCCTATAAGGATTTACCTTCTTACCTTAACAATTGAATAGCTTATTGGACACTTTCTACATCAAGTTTAGATCCTGGCTAATTAAGGAACCTATCATCTTTGTCTAGAGCCTAGAATCCTTACAATTAATTGAGATAGAATAAACTATTAATTTATTTGTTCAATTCATTGATCATTTTACGTTTATTCAGTCTTCCCATTCCTTATTGAATTTTTACGATTCTTGTTTTTTATTTTTATGCTTCATTCCAAGTGTTTTGTTATGTATTTTGCATATTCTAGAGATTTTGAGATCCAATTGGCCTACTCCAACTTGTCAACCACATTGTTCTTTGATGAAATAATTAAACAAACTGGTCAACAAGACTATCACCTTTCTTGATCTTTTCAATGTATTGATTGACTAGATGATAATTTTTTTTGCACAACTTGGATAATTAGTAACAATAACAATAATTGGGAAGATTGAACAATAAACATGGTGAGAAGTGTTATGGGACACAACTTTGTTGCATTGACAATTTATTTAGATGTTTAGCATATGTTTTAGTTTTTTTTTTTTTTTTTCTTTTTTCAGGTTAGCTATTTTGATATCTTGCATTAGTTCTTATCATTGACATTACTTGGCATTGGGTTAAAGTGTTTATAGCCTTTTTGAGATGTTGCAGTTTTGTTTGCTTCTTGATAACAACTTGGCTTGGGATGTGCATGAACTAGGATCATGACCATTAAGTATTCCATCATAGAATAGTTTAAGAAGTGGTTGGACATATGATTGGTCTATGATATATTCTTGGTTAAGATAGACCTAAAATGTTTCCTAGAATGAGGAACACATATCTATCCTAGATGTTTTATATGTACATTTTGGATAGAGATTGGGGAGGATATGTTGTTCAATCATTAATGTCTTGGTTACACTTTGTTAGGATAGGATTAGGCCATTGTGAAAGCTTTGGTTTAGACTCTTTGTTGTTAGAGCTGAGGTATGTTCATTTGAGTTTGATGATAGAGTTTAAAGGACAACTAGATAATGGTTTAATATGCTAGGAAATTAGGGTAGCTATAAGATTAGTGCTAAGCCTGAAAGGTTATAATGTTATTTCCAACCTAGATGGTGAGGAATAATTTTGTTGGACAATATTAAGAATTGGAGCTAGCTAAAGAGATCATGTGTTTATCCTAGTTGATGTTGTGCTTTTGTTTCTATGTTGTAATTTCTTTTTTAAGGTTTCATAATGGATATTTGGACTATGGGCCTATTATAAATTTTATCTATGAAAATTTGATATAATATTTAAATGCTTCTAAGAATACATGTAACTTTAATGTATGTAATATTTAAATGCTTCTAAGAATGCATGTAACTTTAATGTATCTATCATTAAATTTTAAAAGTAAGTTATTCAAGTTTTATGGTCTCTTTCTCACTTCCTCCCTCCCTCCCTCCTCCCTTCTCTCTCCCTCTGTTCCCACATCCCCACCCAAAGAAAACCTCCTTTATTTCCCTTATGGTCTATCTATTTCGCTCTCTTATTCCTCCTCCCTCCTCACCTCTCCTCTTCTTTCTTTTACTCTTATTCTACTTTTTTACCCATTTCTCTCATATTTTTAAAACATTGGTGAGATTTGAGCATACTCTACTCTAGTAAGGATATGTTTAAGTATTGAGTGGACAAGGAAAGCCTGGTAATTTTAGAAAATCTTATTTCATCAAACTCTTGATTATGGGATTTAACCATAGTTTCTCTTCTCCTATTTTACTATTTTCCCTTTTCTCTTTGTAAGTACTTTAACTATTCTACATCATCTATCTTGGAACTTGCTAGAGGATACTCCTTTCACATCTTAGCATTATCCACAAAGAAGGAACAATGTGATGTTTATATTTTTGCTCCTCTCAAAAATTAGATGGAGACACTTTTGTACCATTGGCCTCTTTCCTCCTCTTCTCCAAAGCATTTCCTCAACTATCTACAAAATCAACATTGAAATTGATAGCCAACATTAGTTTTAACTACAATTAGCTTTGCAACAACTTCTACATTGTATCCTTAAAAATAAATGTTAGAATCAACATCTAGCACTGGTTCCTATGTCAATTTCATCTTCAAATACTTTTCTATCTTCCAAAATCAACTTCAAATTTGGCATCTACTATCACTTTTAGTGCTATTTTTAACCTTTATGTTAAATAAACAACAAAATCAATAACTAGCTTGGTTTTCGCAATACATCTTCCTCTATGGCTAAGTTGACATCAAACTTGACATTTAATGATACTTTTAACATTCATTTTTTTCACTTCTTTGAAATCAACATAAAAACTAATGTTCAACATCAATTTTAGTATCAGTTTTAGACTTGCCACTAAGAACCAAGCCAAGATTTTTATTAACTTTAATTAATGTGATGTTCAACTATAAATAGGAGTGTCAAGCCTTTATTTCAAAACTTCTAGAACAGTAATAAACACGAGAGCATATATAATTCATCACCTCAATTTTCACACTTAGCCATACTTCCAAGAATGCTTCATCTTCTTTTGTTAGTTTCAATCTACCAATGTCCAAAAATTCAATAGCTTCAATTGATCTCTTTAGCTCCTTTGCATCTTAGTTGTATAGCTCAAAGATTCTAAAACTAACATTTACTTTTTACAATCATGTTGGTTCCGAACATTAGTTTAGTAACTTCAATTTTATCATTTAGTCTTTCTAATGTTAGCCTCAACACCTAACATCAATTTTGACTTCACTTTGATTCCTCATCTCTAGAAACCAACATTAGAGGTTGCTAGAAGATCAAATAGTGTCATTAGCTCACAACAATTAGTTTGAAAGTCAAAACCTAATCTTCCTTTCCTATCTCCTTTGCAAGAACTTAACTTCCCTTTAGTTCTCATCCCATTCCAAAATGTACTTCTCTTTTTGTAGTTATTGGTTTATCTCTATTTCTATCTAACTATGGACTCATTGTGCTCCTTGCACTCCTATATCTATATATCTATATTGCCATATGCATTTTAATTGTAATCATAAATCAATTTAAGTCTCTATAGAAATTTGTAACAACTAAATTCCAAAGAAACTTCATAAATCAATGGTGAAATCCAATCAACTATAGAAATTTGTAATAATTGCATTCAAGATAAAATCACAACTAGAATATCCAAATACATGAAAATTGACAAAGTTCAAACCAATAAATGATTCATGAGTCATTTCCTTCCTCAAATAGAAATCAACAAAACCCTTATGTGCAAAACCTCACTAACTAACAAAACCCTACAAAAACCCTTGCTTGTGCAAACATAGATTAAAAAAAAAGCAAAGATTATACATTTCTTCCCTATGCCAATGTATAAGATTGAGGTGTGTGTATATGTGTAGAGTCAAGCCTAGATTCAATGCCTGCAACTCAATCACATTAATACAATATTGTTCGCTTTCTCTTTTTCATTGACCAAGGAAGATCCTGGACAAACAACCCTCCTACTTCTATCGTTGGGAACAACCATGCTATACCCCAAGGACCACCAAGCTACTCTTTATCATATGTCCATCACTCAATAACTAAACAACCAATACAAAATCTAATTTCAACTCCAAGAACCAAACCACATAAGCCTTAAATTAGACATCTACCTATAATTTTAGGAATGCTAGTTTCCTAAATGTTGGTACACTTGAGAATGAACATGTCAACCTATAACCAAAACAACAATGAAGATAAACACTACACCATAGCACACTGAACATGAGTGGAGCACCTAATGAATGGTGCATTATAGTTACTACTATGCCTAATTTATTCCAAATCTTACCTAAAACACTTAGGTACTTTTACTGTCACCTAAAACACTAAAGCACTTTTCTTCTATTGATTCATATCTATGAACATAAGATAATTTTATTCTCTTTCAATATTTTACGGCTATCTTAAAACACTCGTTCACCAAAAACATGGCAAATTTTACAAGGTAGACATTCACCTGATTACACACATCTCGCAATACAACCAAACCAAATCTAAGCCTACAACCAATTAGCAAGCCAATGAATAAGATACATCTTGAACCTACGGATTAACAAGCTGACGAGTTGACTTCAAGAATTTTTTTAGGAAAATTAAGCACTTCCAATATTGACCACGTGACGAACGTAAATAGTTCCTAGCTTTCTAACAATGGCCTCCGAGGATAAAATAAATTGTAAAACATTATTTTTCATCTTCGCGCTACATTTTATTGTACCAACAAATCAATCACAGTTAACATACATCCATAAACGTAATGCTTCAATCGGACGTGTCCGGGACACATCTAGAAAAATATAATATGCTACGTGAGAATTATACCTTCCAAAATTTGCCTTGGTAGAGCAATTCCCAAATAACACGGCTAAAATATCCAAAGAGGGCATCCCACGAGTATTTCACAAGCTAAAATCATGTAGAGAGGACTTGCCTATAATATTTCGGATGCATGTAAAAGAAATTACAGATGATAAATCTGAACGAAATCTTACATCCTATTAGATTGTAGATTTTGGGATCGAATTCCGCCTGGTATTAACTTGCATAATTTCTTTAGATTTTATCCAACAGTTTGAAATACTTTTCAAGCAGTAAAAATTGCTGGGCTCCATTATAAAGACACTGCCCACACCATTGCAGATTCACCACCAAACTTGAGAATATTTTAAAATATACAAACATTAATGTAACGAAAGCTTCGTACATTCCAGCAACTTCGCGAGTAAATAATGCCCAATGGAAGACAAAATACAACCTGCACCGTGAAATGCAGACTTGAAGGCCATATAAAAGCTACGTGTCTCCAGTTCAGCTATGGTTTGACCCACGCCTGGAATTTGGCACGAGTGCAAGCAGGATTTTCTTCCGAGGACCCTGGTAAATACATTTAAGAAACATGTTAAATATGCTAGTCACCTCCACCCACAATCTATGCAAACTTCTAGAATAAATAAATACATGAAAGGAGGCACTAATTTAAGGAAAGATCTAAAATTCGAGATTCCAATTCAGGAAACAGGTATCCTGAAAGCTACCTTTATGTGCCCTAGAAAATTTGGTTGCACAAAAATCATCGTTCATCAAATTTAGGGGTTTTAAGGCTACTGTGGAGGGAACTGGTCTAAGAGACAGAAAGGAATTGGTCTGATTAACTTAATAGAAAAAATGGAAATCGAGGAACAGATAATATTTAATCTAAGAAAAAGAGCTTGCCATAGCAATCAGCGATATTGAAACTGGCAGCTGGAAATACATAGCACTTTTATACCAGATCAAGCAAATAACTGTGTATCTAATCATAAAATGTTTCATATCATTTATTCAAGTCTTTGGTCGTTGTATGAGATCACATAATTAAGTGCCAATATAAGAAGGTAATTGAGAAGAATAGAATCAGGAATCGGTATGATACATTACGTGCGAATTTAAAAAAAAAAAAAAAAATCAGAGCGCACAAACAAACACACACATGCGTTTGCACTGTAACCATTAGGTTCAAGTGCACAAATACCACCCGGAAGCATCGCAAATACAAGGCTTTAGCTTTGGTGTCAGATTTAGATGACCAGCCATATAAACAATGAACAAATCGCCAACAAACAATAACAAGTCCGCCTAAATTGAAGGGATACAGACAATGACCACCATTTACTTCTAGTAAAACTGAAAACTAAAACTTAAGCATTTATTAAATCCACTAGGAACGACAAGAAGACCCCTGAAGAACCTGGAGAGATACCGCAGAAGGTACTTAGTAAAGTGCTGAAAAATGATATGAAATACAGATGTTAATATTTAAATGCTTTCTATAAATTACGTTCCTCGTCAATATACTTTTCAGACAGCATGATCTACATTATAAAAAACACCATAGCTATCACCGTATATTTAGACATTATCAACCTTAGCTGGTATATGTATTTATACATTGTCAACCTTATAAAGTTTTTGTTTGTATAAACTTATAAAAGCGTGATAGGACAAAAAATATGAACAAGTAACAAGAAGTAACATCACATTTTCTTTGCCACTAATGCAAGAACATTTCAAGGACAACAAATGATAAAAAGGTAAAAGAGATGCATTGAAGAAACCTGAAACTTAACAAGTATGATGGTAAAAAACTAAAAATAATAATTACTATTATTATCCAAGGACAGCATAAGCACAAGACATAATGTCTCCTAAATTATTTAGCCAATATCTATGCTAGCATTGACATACCATTCCCTTACAATAAACATATGCTTCTGTTTCTCTTTTAGTTTCATAAGATTAATAAAAAAAGACGCTAAACTCCAACTTCATGACTTTTATTTAAAAATTACAAAAAAATAAAGAAAATCAAATTCCAAAGATAGACAAAAGTTTGAATACTACATCAAACATTAACTAAATAAATCCAAAACTCTAAAATACAACCATTAAAGAAGTTGACATACAGGTATGCTTGTATTGTTTTCATATGCAATAGTTTTACATACCATTGGTATCCCAAGTTCCTTGAGATCATCATCCCGCATGTGCCTTAAAACAGACATATCTACCTGGAATTTTAAGAATGACAATTTCTTGATTGTTGCTATGAACTTGTAAAACCTTTCCCTTAGAGAAAGAGGTTGCAACACTGCTTTTGACTGAAACTCAATCTTAGCAACAGAAATACCCACGTACCTCCTCTGCCTGAAAAATTATAGAATACTTGCTTAACCCTAAAGATTGCAATAACCCTGCAACAGTCGTTTCCCCGATCCCTGTGCCAGACTACAAAATGGTCACTTCAGAGGTCAGCTCCATTGCAGAAAGAAATAATTCGCAATGAACTAAAAACCATTGTAGAATAAAGAAATCGCAATTGCAGACTTTATTTAAGCAACAGTGCAGGCAAATATACAATGAGAACACTCGCATAATGATACTGATTACGTATGTGATATATCACTTGGTTAGAGCATGCAGTTTGTGGTTTACAAGTCCCAGGTCTGAAACTAAGGGGGCATGTTTAGACACGTCAAACTGGGGACAAAGTAAAAATATACATTCAGGCTATGGTGTCAAGGAGACAACTCGCCATAGAAAGTCATCATCCCATCCTTCACCTGCCATTATGGGCCAGACCATACTGATGGGATAAAAGCACCAGGATGATGATGTGATATATCATTTAATGACACCAAAAGAGATCATGCCATAAATTATGTTTAAACAGAATTCACAGCAATGAATTTATTTATAAAAAAAACGAACATTCAACTTTGGATATCATATAATATTTATTACCACCAATCATTTGGCATGATGATTTGTTGGACAGCAAATGGCAGACTTGGGCAATTGGTAGGTAGGTCAATAAAAGGGAAACCATTAGCAAGAAAGATAACAATAGTTGTTCAGATGACAACTAGAATAAATCAGTTATATTTTCTTTCTAAGCTTTTAATTATTCAAGAATAAATTTGTAAAAAAAAAATCAGCAAGAGATGAATGTCCTGAAGCAGAAGGTATAAAATAGCATACGTATAAAATGCAGAATGCGATTGACGATTTGAATAGGTATCTTCTTTGTTGTTTCTAGAAATATTTTATCATATATAATCTAGCCTGCTGTCCATGAGAATGTGGTGAACTTGGACTTGCAAATCGTATTTGTTTAAATATGGAATTTTTAGAAATCTTGCCAGGATTCTAAATAAGAATGTGATGTGGGTAATAGTGATTAAGACAATGTATTTAAATCATAGAAAAGAACGTTTACGACTCCCGTACTACTGGTGCACCAACAATATTCAAGGATCCTGAAAATTTAGATACATGGACAAAGCAATCATGGTATGAAACCTTATAATCATAAGGTCTGGTTATCAAAATCTTACCAATCAGAGGCATATACCAGGCTACTGACCACATGGATAAGGAAGCTACACGTTGGAAAAAAATAAAGGTATCATAGCTAACGTTATGCATTCCTGAGCTGATGAGAAGGACAAGATTCTACCATAGATAATAAGAAATAGACAACTGTTGGCAGATGTTTCACAAAAATTCTTGCAAGAATGGTAATCATATCTTTATGCATTACCTTTGTAACTGCCCACATTTAGTTTGTATTGTACAAAGGAAGGCATGATCCTGAATCAGGTATTAGTGAAACCAATTTATGCTAAATGTGGCATACGAGAAGAAGAACAACAAAAATAATGTACAAGAAGAAAAAGTAGAAGAAACGAAGAGACACCAAGATCTAATGTAGTTCACCAGTAATGTAGAAGAGGAGATTTACCTTTATTGTTGCAGAAGAAAAATTAAAAATAAGAAAAAGATACTACAACTTGGCTCTGCAATACAGCCACAACATCTCTAGCTCAAAGCTCTCACAATCCTAAACAAGCCAACAAGGATCATGATGTGATACAACTGAATGTGTTGTGGAGCTCTGAACTAGGATGATGTTGCAGAAGTCTTCCTATGGCATCTTATATAGGCTTAGTTTTGGATTAAACATGGAAAATCCTAGGTTAAGCATGATTTGTCATTTACTATTTTTCAGGTTCATACTTATCTTGGGTATGGCTTTCACTCATCCATTGACCCTTCCAAGACCCCACCTTGCTAGCTGGGTATTAAGCCTCTGGGAATTGACCCCTATGCTTATCTTGGGTATATTAATTTGGACTAGAAACAACATGCCAACTCCAAGAAAAACAATTGGTGGTTACCATTAGTTAATATGAGATGAGACTAAAGGAAGAAAACAAACAAGAAAAATGAGAAAAAGACAAAAGACCTAATTTTAGGTCCATATTTTAACAGTTTGGGGTAGTCATGAATCAGCATTTTCTAATAGGAAAATGTTAAAAAGATTTGGCAGAATCCATGTGAGTTGGTAAAACACAGCGCACGTAAAATATTTGGAATCAAATTGTGGATTGTTATTTTCATTTCAGACATTCTGAATCATGGATTGTTTAGAATCATAATCTGGAATCATCTGGAATTGCAATATCAAAATAACATAAATTAGTTATCAGATATTTATGTATTTTGAAAAATGTGTACTTCTGTTAAGAAAATGTAATAAAAAAGTTAAAATTACATGGAATCACCTGGAACTATGATCCAGTATCACTTGGAATCGGAATCATGATTCCAGCACTGATCCGAATCATACTGAGCCAGATCGAGATTCTGGATCGCAGGAATCAAGATCCCGATCTGCAATTCATAAGTGTGCTTTAGAGTATCAAAACCAGCCTAGACGCAGTGGTTGGTGGCACGAAAATGTTTGGAGAAATAATGTAAATAAATAATGGGATTCAACTACCAGTGCCCGAAACTGGATTAAAAAGTTCTAAATCATAGTTGGCAATAGCTTGGAACCTAAAAAATGCTTGCTTCAAATTACAAATCTGGAATTGTATTCTAGTTAATATATGCAGAGAGATGTGTTGGTATTGAAGATGCAGAGTATTTTATATGTCGTATTATGCTTACATAGTTTTGCGATTCTTATATTATGCTTACATATATATATATAAATCATTGCATAATTGCATATTTATATAATTTGCAATAAAAATGTTAACAAATTTTTTATTTTAAACTTGCCATTTTATCCAACATTTTCAAGCAGCCGATAAATTCTTTTCATACTATTTTCATCTCTGCCTCGTCAAATAAATTAGAGAGGGCAAATAAACATAAGCAATGACTATGTTATGGATACTCAAAAGGCAAGCTAACTTTAAAAAAGCTTATGCATTATAACTCCTAAATAACATCTCTGTCAACACTTTTGTACAAAGACAGAAAAATAAACTCTTAAATGAGACCCTTGAATGCAAAGGACTATAAAGAGCTATATTAGCTTAATTTTCTTAAAATGGAAATATAACACACACTACTTGTGTAAACAACATTCTTTTGGTTGCACAGGGAACAGTTCAGGCCATAGGAGATATGCATGACCAAACAGTCATTAACTACTCCATAGCTATGAAGCTAACCTGAATTTTACTGATTATTTGTCCACATGAGCTAATCTTCCTCAAGATTTCAAGGTGATGAAAAATCTTACATTTTGTGCCTCCACTCATGTCATCTTTGTCAATTTTATCTTTTCTAGGCACACCACATCCCAAGTTACCTAAGAATTAAGTGTCAAGACATTCATTCTTTGCTTCAGATAAGTAGTGGTACCTTTAAAGTCATAAATGTAAACATGGTGTGGGAGGACTCCTTGTACACATAAGTAGAGTTACCCTTAAAGTCATAAATGTAGACATCGTGTGGATAATCTCTCACTGTAATCATTACCACATTTGTTTTGTTATAAAAAATAATCAATCAAGTATTCACCATGCTGACAAAAAAATTAAAACAGCTGAATAAGATATTACATCGATCATTACAACTATGTTGTTCTGATACTTGCATTCATGGAAAATAATTACTTCGTCATCATTGCCTTATACCAACAACATAGGGTCAGCTAGATAAACTTTTCCCATTATTCACCTCTGTTAAAAATCAAATTGACATCCATTCCCATACACAGAATACCATTTCTTATTCTTACATACCAAGTATAATTTGGTCTACCTCTTTGTTGTTTTCCTCTACTTCAATTAGGCAATCTCTTCTAATAGATGCATTCTCTAGTCCTCCCTACATATGACAAAACCATCTGCAATGAATTTCCTTAATTTTAACATCTATAGGTGCTACACCAAAACTTCCTCTAATAAGAGAATTCATGATTCTATCTTTTCTAGTGACATCCAACATCCAGCTAAAGGTCCTGAACATACACTTCTCTCCCACCTGCACACATTGAACCTGATACTTATTGATCAGCCAACATTCCACACTGTATAATATCGTTGTTGTTCCAGAAAAATACTTTACACAAAACACACCACTATCACCTCATCGTTTCATCCATCTTGCTTTAATTTTGTCTACCACATTATTGTTAATATCACCACTCATTGCTTTATGTAACTTCTTGGAATTAAATTTTAATCTTTATTACTTGCATTTCCACTAAAAATACATTTTGTATATTCTATTTTACTTCCATTAATCCTCACCCTTTTGATTCTAGGGTCCTTCTCCAAGTCTCCATTTTCATAGCAAGGGCTTCCTTAGATGTATTCACCAACACAATATTGTCCACAAAGAACATACATAAAAGAATATCTTGTATTTCCTTAGTCAACTCATCCATAATAATGGCAAACAAATATAGGCTTAGAGCCAATCCTTAGTGTGACCATAGATATGGTGTATTCCAGTTGTGGCTCTATCATGTCTTGAATAGCCTTGATGTATCCAATAAAAATAGCTTTTATTTTAAAGCACACTAAAGGCTCTATCATAATGTCTTGAATAACACTGACATATCCAATATCTTTTATTTTAAAGCCCACTAAATAACCTCTTGAGAGACTCTATCAAGTTTTTCTTCAAATCAATGAAAACCATATGCATATTCTCCTTTTTAAATCTAAATTTCTCGATAAGTTGTCTTCACAAGAAAATGGATTCCATAGTTCATCTGCCTAGCATAGAACCAAACTGATTCTCAAAAGCCATTGATTCTTACATCCAATGTTGTTCTATAACTCTTTCCCATAACTTCATTGTGTAACTCATAAACTTGATTCCTCTATAGTTGCTACAATTTTGAATGTCTTTGTGAATCCTTCACCAGAATGTGATTAAAATTCCATCTGCTGGATTGTAAGTGCAAAAATGAAAAGAAAAATAAATGGATGATCCTGTTTTACAAGACTTTGAACAACCCTTTGACTCCCACACGGACGGACATTTTTAAAATTTAATGCCTTCGTCTACTTTGTAATGTGAACTAATTATACGCAGATTAAGTGTCGATTTAATAGATTCTATGTTTTAGATCCTGTAGTGGTTTTTGTCCTGAGCGAATGATATTTGGAGTCAAATGAAGAGTTGAAATGAAGAGTTGTATTGGAAGGATAGGAAAGAACATCTTTGGATACATGAAATGGAATAAGTATATTCAAAAGGAACCTGGGTAGTGGAGTGAGGACGCATAATGAAAAACTCAGGATAAGTAATGTTTCAAGGAATGGAAACAAAATAGGAGACAAGAGGACTTTGAAAGATACAAGATAACAAAGTATGTGGCGAAGTTGAGTAAGGCTAAAGATCATGCTTTTAAAACCTTTTATGAGAGGTGAGGAACTAAGAAGCCTGAGAAATTGATTTATAATTTGGCTAAAATTCAAAGCAAGAAGGTCCAAGACATGGATCACTTTAGATTCATGAAGTCAAATGGGGAAAGAATTTCAGTTACAAACAAAGAAATTTTGGAGCTATGGATGATCTATTTCTAGAGGCTATTTAATGAGAAATTTCCAAACGGAGGAATGACAAATACATCTATGCCTTTGTAGTCAAGAAAGTTCTTATGAAGATAAATAATGGTAAAACACAAGGACTAGATTGTAGTCTTGAAGAGATATGTATTAAACACACAAAGAGTTAGCTCGTGTGTGTTTTGTCAATGTGTATCTCCTTGCTTGTTCTGTTTATACACTCTTAAGGTTTAAGGTTCAGCTGTGGCCGACGTGCTTTGCTATCATGCTAGCCTTAAAGACTTGAATGCCCATACTTAATGCAATAGGAACAAAATGTGTGTGTGGGAAGCAAGTAATAGAAATAAGTCAAAAGAAATGCATTCAATTCATGCAGTACATCATAAATAGAGAGAGGAAGCACCTCTTTATAGGCTGCTTCAGGATTATCATTTTCTTTATAGCTGCAAAATGGGACTCACTTAAACCATCAAATTTGATTATGTAGTTTATATGGTTCAATAATTCCTATAGAGGCTTGGAAGTTTATGGGAGATAAAGGGATCACTTGGTTGATAAATTTATTTAACAAACTTTAGAAGGGGAAAGTGCTAGATGATTGAAGGCGAAGCACTATCGTACCTATCAAGAATTTCTATCTTATGAATTCTGAAATAATTAATGAGGATGCTGTCTACATAAACCACTACCCATGTCAACTGCTTCAATCACTATCCATGCATGTTGCGTCAAAAAATGGTTATCATAATTGAGCAACCATAAATAAGGACAGAACTAAAACATGATAAGAAACATTGAAAATCAAAGCTTTTGCAGGAAACAAAGCAACACATATGGTTCTTTCAGTGATGCCAAAAATTTCACCTTTTTCAAGAAAGGTAAATCTAACATTTCTTCTAATATAAAGTTCAGATAAAATAATCCAAAAACTGGATTCCTGACACAGTATCGTTGCTTTGCCAAGAAACCATTACCAGTCATTTTATATCTTGTAACTACACTTCAACCACACTTGATTATTGAATAAACTCCCTGTTAGACCTGGCATTAACAGTTTTACTGTTTCCAATATGTTCATTTTTATAAGCATTCTAGAGGATAACAATAGTCCTCAAGAATATGCTGAGATCAGTGAGGTACTCATCAGATTAAGACCAAGATTTACAGGTTTTATTCAAATAGATTATGCCAAAATATAATGCTTTTCTGAGAATTATAGGATTGAATCGAATTGGCTATACCACAATATAATGTTTTTCTGCAAACTATCAATTAATTATTGAAGGTCCAACACCCAACAGTAGTCCTTAATAATACACAGCAATCTATACTGTGAGCATAGATATGCATGTTCATATGTTGTTTGTGTTACTTGCAAGTATTGACTCTGTATCAGTCTAATGGTATCTTATGAAATAGAATGAACAATTTTCATTAAATGTATGTGGACACCCAAGGGCCAGTAAGCATAGCTCACTTGGTTAGAGTAGATGGTTTGTGGTTCTGCAAGTCATAGGTTCAACTCCAAGAGGTGTCTGAGACACATGCCACTAGCATAGTAAAAATGTTCAGGGAACATGGCATCAAGTAGACAGCACATCCTTTTCATACCTTAACAGGTTAGCCTATATTGATGAGATAAAGGCAACAAGATTATGCATCTAGAGACCCTAGAGATCTATTGACCAAATTCAATTTATGTATCCGATAAAAAATCATTCAGTACACTCTATATTAAAAAATGTAGTTAACTAATTAAGATACCAAAGGGCAAAAGCATGCTTATATATGCTGCAATTATAATGTGAATTAAGTTACAGCTACTCATGCTTGTGTGGGATCTCACTACTTCATAATACACACAAAGTTGCCTTAATCTTCAAAGAGATCAACGCATATGTTGAGTCTGCACATATGTTGAGTCTGCATAATGGTGGTAGTTAAGGATGAAGAATATGTCTTTCTCATTTGTACTATTCATTTAATTCATTAAAACTTAAATATGTTATTCAAGTAAAATTTTTGCTCCAATTCTTTAAGCTAGAATTATCAATTTTAGGTCACTTCTTTAATGAGGTTTTCAAGACTCATAAAGAATTTATCAAAACCTTGTAAAAGAAAATGTGCTGTCTATTCTATAGACCTCTGAGATCTCTCATGAACATAATTCATCATTTCCATTTCCTTTTCCAAATTTACATAAAGAGAGAGACAATGAAAAGGTGAAAACTGTAATACATTAATCAAATTGAAATTGTGGATAACATGTAAAAAATATAATTGTATTCATAAGCAGTGATTAAAAAGCCTGCACAAATTAAGCCAACTTTTTCATTTGAAAAAAGTTGTCCATTCATCTGAAAAAATTTTCATAAAGTTCTAAAAAAATGATTTTAAGCTTCAAGAAAACAAATATACCAACAAAACTAATAAAATGATAAAAGCATAAATTGATTATATTATTGTTCTATTAATATTAATACTTCACTTTAATAAAGTTGATATTGCAAGCATATAAATGATTCTAAACCACAGTTCTTTACTGTAGATGGGCCCTTCAAAGCATGAGTTATTCCTTGGAAAGAATACCGCAAGAGCACTACTCAAAGCTATCTCCTTAAGATAAACAGGGGATGTGGTTATGACCACTCACATTCAGGAGGTCGTGTGCCCAGAGTTAAAGTTATTTGAACAAAATTTGATCTTTCATTAAAATAGTAGAGGCTTTTACATTCATAAACCATCATTAAATTGCAAAGGTTATGCTAAAACAGAATAGGAACCATAATTTGGAGTGATAGTAAGATGCTTGCTTCCCAAGTTGAAGGACATGGGTTCAAGCCTAGGCCTAACCACTTGAAGAGGTTAGGCTTCCCCTTGTCCACAAACCTTCCCAAGACCTTGCTTAGCAAGATGAGTTCCCCTTGTCCACAAACCTTCCCAAGACCTTGCTTAGTAAGATGAGTATTAAGAATCCAGATGATGATCCTTTTATGCTAAAACAGAATACTATAATATTCTGGATCAATTACATATTATATATACTTATACATCACCATTTATCTTGAAGCCTTTATCCCATCCACATGGACTAACCCATTAAGGTAGGCAAAGAATCTACTTATGCATATTACATATTATATCATGCTATCTATTATTTTATTTTGCAGAGTTTATAATTTGCTGGTCAAAGAAAATGCTACAGTGATAACAGATTGGTTTAAAAGGAACTGAATTAATGTAGAATAACAATGTCCAATGTGTGATGATCAAAGTTAAATACAAGTGCAGTTATTGTTTCATTGTGGTTGGAAAACACAATTAAGACAATTTTTAGAACAATTACATTTGGGATCATGGCATAGACCATCAGGGATGTGAATGGGGCTTCTGTTTAAATCCTTGACAACGCACCCCCAGCAAGAGTCATTCACAAATGCCTTGTGAATCCAACAAAACAGACACGAATTGGCAATGTGCAGAGCAATGTATGATGGTGCAAGCAATTGGTTGGAATGAGATACTGGACAGAATGGTCAGTAAATGAACACATGCCATTCAAGGAGATGACCTTTAAAGGCATGTAGATACCTCACATGAAGGAGATGATTCAGCAAAGGCTTGGACTTACTTCAGAGGGCAGCATCATCCGAATGGGGGTTTCAGGCAAATTACCCAAATCGGACATGTCATCTCAAGGAATTCCAAAATTGATGTTTGGCCATATTTCCAAGTCTCAGTTTAAGCCTGTCTAGCATTTCAAGCCATACCCGACAAATCAGTCATTCCTCCACTCAGGAATTTCTCTGAAACTAGCTTGCTTGCACTTCACAATCCCTCGGGATTGGTCACCTGATGGAGATGGCAGATTAATTTATGAAGGTACTGAAAAAGAAGGATACTAAAGAGACAATTGGAATTGGTCTCGGTGTTATGGAAGGCAGCAGCCTTGGGATAAACAAGGATATGAAGGAGAAATGCAGCTAAGAGGAGCTCTCATGAGATGGCTGGTATCCAAAATCCTATTATTCTAGTGAAAAAGACAGCAACACTGACGATTCATATAAAGACACTACGGCAAGGAGATAGCATCGAAGGCTCAACTAATATAGCTATTTATTTATAATATATATCAATAATTTGGCCAAAGGAATCTTTTTTCCTTTCTAAAAAATCAAGTCTTAAAATTGATTCTAAAAAATCTGTAATATAAAATGAAAAATATGGAAATATTATTTAGTATTATCAGGCACCTTAGAAGATTATGGATCGGGCAATTTCGTATGACTAGCAGTTGGCTCCTTGGCCAAAAATAGATGATGGTGAAGGCATCACCATGGAAAGTAGCAGCTATACAAAGGACATGCAAAAGGAAAGTGGAAAAGGCCACAGATATACCAACAGAGGACCTGGGCGATATTCAAGCCAACACTAAAGGAACTTGGAACACTTATAGAAAATGAAGGAAAAGAACAATATCCTAAAATTAATGAAGAACAAAAAGCCTTTCAACAACTAAAGGAGTGCCCCTGCCATGCCAAAGGGAAGCTTCCTTCTCCAAAATACCATTCCCAATCACAATTCCAAACGGCTAAACCCCACTCATGAAGGCTGACACAAGTATTAATGGATAATGATAGAAAGGCTCTATTCATTACAAATTTTAAGGAATGAGACATGTCTATTTTTGTATGTTTGTGGCTTTACACAGTTGTCATATAAATAACACTTATCTTGCATACAGCATAAGACACAGTCTATGTACCTGCATGTGGTTCCCGATGACCTTAACTGCTTTAAGTATCTGGATCTACCAAATCACTTATTGAGTGTAGTCAATCACATTCTCTTAATCTTAGGATGGTACGTTGAATGGTTACTTCAACAGTGGGTACTATACCCTACAGTTTGTATAGTATTCAACAGTGAATGCTATACCCTACAGTTTGTATAGTAGTTAATAGTTTTGCTGTCTAATTAGACAATCGCCATTCTATATTCTTTATCTATTCAATATGTATAGTTCTGTTCAATATTTGGTCTTTCTTATGATTTGTACTCTTCATCTGACTATATACAATCATAACCGAGGGTTATTCAATTATCTATCCCGCACAATTTGTTATTCTCTTTTACCTACATTATAAATCCTCACTGAACTTGTTTCTATATTGTTTGTGGATTTCAAGTTCCAACATGGTATTAAAGCAGGTTGTAAGAAAGCATGCATTGTTGGTGGTTTGAAGGTTGTTTCCTTTTAGAACAAGGGCCAAAGGAGTATGGAGAGCCTTACGGGCTCCATGCTATCTTAACCATAAATAACAATGCCAATAGAACTACATTGCCCTGATTCCTTTTGAATAGCATCACAAGGATATGTAGGTTTGTTGGGGAGGCTTTGGCCTCTCTGGCTCAAGCACCATCATTTCTCTTCAAAGGAGGGGCATAGGGCTAGATGTGCATAACGTAGGATCAGTCCTAGTAAACTTGTTGTGATGTCCTACCTTACGTTGTATTTTGATGTGTCCCTAATTAGTCATAATGTGGGAAGACCTCAAGGAGGCCATATTTGAAAACTTCCGCCTAAGCAATTCTATTGACAAAGCTTAAGTGAAGTTAAAAGAGATCTAGCAAATTAGAAAGATGCAGGACTCCATCAAAGAGTACAATGACCTAGTGTTAAAAGCCCCTAACATCAATGAGAGGAGCAAGTACCAACTCTTTTTCAATGGCCCAAAACCATGGGTTCAATGGTAAATCAAAACCCATAAGATCACAGACTATTGGGAATCAATCAAGCTGGCTGCCAATTTGGTGGTCAACTCCAAAACCCAAAAGCAGGAAAAGAATGGGGCAAAAACATCTTAAAAGAACAAGTTTGGTGGCAGATTTGGTGACTCTTGGAAGAAGGGATATTGGTGGTGGCTTTAGGGATCCGTGCCCTATCATTACTCCAAGTTCCCAAGTTTCTTACCTAGGGAATGGAAACCACCAAACTCCTGAAGAGCAAAACAAATTCACGAATAGGCAGCCCCACTTCGGAGGCCCCATGAACAACCCTCCAAGATATCCAATCATAAGATGCTTCATTTGCTCGAGTAATCATGTTGTTCAAGATTGTTTGCAAAACCCAAATTGAAAACCTACTAGAAGAGGACCAAATAGCAATTGTATGCTAAACATTCTTCATGTATCAACCTCAAGCTCGATTGTGGATGACCAAGGTTATGAAAATGGACATGAAATTGGATCATTGGATGTGATGGAAGAGATCTCTCAAATTTTGGTAATAGTGCAACAAAATGTCCAAGGAGAATAGTCGATGCAAGAAATCAACTTGTGTTCAATGCAAATAGTTTAGGTGTATTTTCCTTCAAAGATAGTAGATGCCTTGGTTGACACTAGTTACAACCATAATTTTCTATCACCAAAGATCACTTGCACCCTCAACTTACGAGTAGAGTCAGCTTCAGAATCCTAGAAGTTGGCCAAGTTCCACCCATTAGATGTACAAAAATGATGAAAGGTCTAGACATGAAGGTGGGCCAATGGTGAGGTAAGCTAGATTTCTTGATCTTAGACATCAACTCTGTCCAAGTCATCCTTGGACAACAGTTCTTGAAGAACATGAAGGTGTTGGTTGCCCCGTACCTTGACATTCTTTACATTTCGCATGAGGATTCACCGTACAATGAAGACCTTTGCACCAAGAGCAACTAGCATACTTCATGTTGTCCATATTATGTCTCCAATAGTAATGAAACAAATCACCTAAGATCCAACCCAACAAATGTATTTGGTCATGTTGAGGGAGGTGGAGGTAGATGATTCAGAGGTGGAGATGGATGGTTTCGCCTAGGTGGACATGCAAATTAAATAAGTTCTTGGAAGGTATAAAGACATGATGTCAACAAAGTTGCTAGAAGAATTGTTAGAACAACATGTTGTCAACCACAAAAATTGACTTATTGCTTGGAATTGCTCCTTCCAAGCAGCGCCCATAAAAGTTGACTACTCCCAAATTAGAAAGAGTAAAGACGCAATTTGTAAGCCTATGTGAAAAAAGGTTACATCAAACCCTCAAAGTTTCCATACAGAACCTTGGTTTTGCTTGCAAAAAGGAAAGACAGGACACTACAATTGTCCTCTGACTATAACTTAATCAATAAATACACCATCAAGAACCGGTATCTGGTACCTTTGGTGTTAAACCTCTTGAATAGTGGAGGCTCAAGTTTTCTCTCAAGTCAACCTTCACAAGGATATTATCAACTATGCATTGCTATAAGTGCTGACGAGAAGATAGCTTGTGTCACTCGTTATGACTCCTATTGATAGACACTCATGACCTATGGGTTGTGCAACACTGAATGAGGTATTCCATCCATATCTTAACAAGTTCACGGTTGTGTATCTCGACAAAATCCTTGCATATTCTCGACAACATCCTTGTGTATTCTAGCTCTATAAAAAAGCACCTTCAACCCTTGAAGTTGGTGTTCTTCAAATTGCAAGAACATAAGTTGTATATCAAGTGGGAGAAGTGTGAATTTGGGAAAATAGAATTGAAGTGTTTTGGTTACATCATTAATGGAAGCAGGTGAGGCCATATCCTAAGAAGGTAGAGGTCATTGCTACTTGCCATGTTCCAAAGTACGTGCATGAGGTGCACCAATTCCTAGGGTTGGCCAATTATTACAAAAAGTTTAACCAAGGGTTTTGAGAGTCACTGCAGCCTTGACCAATTTGCAATAGAGGATGTCCCTTGGAAGTGGGAGGACAAGTGCCAAAAAGCTCTTAACAAGATTAGAACAGCCCTCACCACTCAACTCATGTTGGTCATTCCTAACTTCTCCAAGTCATTCAAATTCCATACTGATGCTTCAAAAGAAGTAATTAAAGGAGTTCTCTTACAAGACAATCATTTAATGGTGTACAAGTCAAAGAAGCCAAATCCCATATAACAATTGTGGCAACTACATGAGAAGAAAACATTCATCATTGTGCATTGTCTTCACACATTGTGGCACTATCTCCTAGTTGGTCTTGTAGTGGTCAAAATAGACAACTCTGCCACGAGCTACGTGTTCATCAATCCAAGATGAAGCCAAAGCAAGCAAGATGGCTTAGTTTGCTACAAGAGTTCAACCTTTCATTCGTGTATTGACCAAGTAAGGAGAGTGTTGTGGCTAATGCGTTGAGTCCACATCCTCAGGTGTGTTTGATGGAGGTTGTGAGTCAACCCAATAGCTCTTAGGTGGTGGCTAACCATGAAATCCAAGAGAAAATTTGGATGGATCGCATCATAATTCATGTGCCAAGGAGTTGTTGGAACTAGTCCAAAGAGGAGATTTCACATTTCACTAAAGTGGATGGCTTGCTCACACTCAAACAAAATAGAATGTATGTTCCAGATTGGGGTTGCTTTGCATTCTTAGATGATTCAAAAATGTCCTAGCACTCTTTGGACAAGCCATTAGAGGCACAAGAAAATAGTAGCACTGGTGGGGCACAACTTCTAATGGACTAATCTAGGGGTTGATGTGACAAACATTGTGCAAAGCTACTTGGTGTGCTAGCCAGATAAAGCTCTAAAGAGAGACAAAGGGGTTTACTCCACCCCTTGGAAGTTCCAAAGATTCCATCGATAACTATTTCCATGGATTTCATCACTGAGCTCCCCACAATACGGTGATTTTTCAGCGTCCATGTAATTTTGGATAAATTTTCAAAATATGTCATTTTTATACCAAACACAACACCTAGCATGGCTAAGACTACAACTACTCTGTTCTTTGATCATGTAGTTCAATACTTTCAACGATCTTCAAGTATTGTGTCAAGACAATCTTCAAGCATTGTGTATGATTGGGATTCTTGTTACACAGGAAATTTTTGGAGGAAGCTATTTGAGATGATGAGTATGAAGTTGCAAATGTCTTTGAGGTATCCTTCCCAAATGGATGGTTAGACGGGACACGTGAACCCATACTTATGAAGATCATATCAGGATCGGGACACGTGAACCCATACTTATGAAGATCATATCAGGATCACAATCTAAACAATTGTGATCCAAATTTGTTATGGATCACAATCCAATTTGAAATAGCAATTCCGAACAATTCCAAATGATTTCGAAATTTCTAAAAACACCATTAAAAGTTTACACCTTTTTTAACATTAAATATTTCATTAAACATTAAAACACCATCCCAATAACAAAATTGAAAACTCAATACAACTATAAAAGTAGAAAGAATGAGCATAGAACATTCTGAATATGCATCATTAGCAATTTCAAGGTTTCCCGCATTTTGAGTGTACATTTTTCTGAAAGGAGCAATGCATTCTTAGGGAGCTCAGCAACACATTCTTCAAGATCTCCACAACACATTCTTCAACTCATTTTGAATCATTTTAATAGCTAATTTCAGACATTCTTCAGCTCATTTGTTTTAGTTCACCATGAATGAATACTACAATGTAGCTTACAATTGAACTTTTTGTAATGTAAATGAAAATATAAACAATAAATTTATGTTGATGTTCATGCTTAATGCAATGTTGTTATATTAATATGTTTAAAAATTTATATTTTAAAGTTGAATATATTTTTTTATGAGTTTTAAGTTTTATATCCTCTTAATTGCAATCTGGAATCTTAGGAATGGAAAAACAATCTACGATTCAAACTTATCTTCATAAGTATTGGTGAATCCAATTTTGAAGGAGCATTTCAGGCATGTCACCTGATTTGATGAAAATAATTGGGTAACTTTCATAGCGGTTGCACAGTTAAGTTACAATGTTCAGAGTCCTCTGCCATGGGATTTTCTCCAACAGAGGGAAGCAAACACCAGTACCCCAATTGTTGGAAACTTCACATCAAGATCAAAATCTTTCAACCAATGTGTTTGTGAAGTCTTAAGAGAATTAAATCCAAGTGGCCAGATAGTACCTGGAGAAGTCAATTCAGCATATGAGAAATATGCTGATAGCAAGTCCTAACCACTGCTGTTAAAAGTTGGAGAATGTGCTCTCTTGAAAATGGATTATGCAAGGCAAATGAGGCCAAATAAGGGTACTAAAAAGAAATGTCTCCAGCAATATGAAGGGTCATTCAAGGTTCTTCCACGTGTGAACCTAGTTACAGACAAGATGCAATTGCAAACATATCTAACAAAGTATCTTCCATTATTCCATGTTTCCATGTTGAAAAAGTTCAACCTTAAAGATGCTTATATATCAAAGATGAGGTCTCGTGGGCCTCCAAACATTGAGGTAGTAAAAGGGTGATAAATGCAATCCATTGTTAACATGTGCACAACTGGGTGACCTCCTAATCAAAGGATGAAGTTTTTGGTGCACTAGTAAGGACATGCTAGTGTCAAGCTTCCACTAAGCATAAGGAGTTGTTCCCCCAAGGTATACAATAGCCTCACCTTGGACGCAAAGGATAGACTCAACCCTCTTGTGTCACTACAAGAGGTACATCAAGCAAGTAGATTTCACTCTAGGTAGAAAGGTTGATATGATTTGCATAAAATAGGGCATGCCTTTTCTTCCTTAACCTAGATTAAACAAACATCTTTAACCCTCTATTAGATGTCAACCTGAGTTCAACATTCATGTTTTATGATTGAATAATCCCAGCTGTTGGACCTTATTATCTATAATTGTTAGATGGTCTTTTAGTTGTTCATGTTCCCTCAATACCTAATGTGCTCTCCACATTTAGGAAGTGAACAAACAACAACTTTTAACTTTGAGGACACCACTTTTTTCAAGCAAGGTATTGTATCAAAAAGCATGCATTGTTGGTGGTTTGAAGGTTGTTTACCTCTGGAACAGTAGCCAAACAAGTGTGGAGATCCTTACAGACTCCATGTTATCTTAGCTATCAATAACAACACCTATAAAACTACATTGCCCCAATTCCCTTTGAACAATGTCACAAGGATATGTAGACTTGTTGGAGAGGCTTTGGCCTGTCTGGCTTAGGCACAACCACTTCTCTTTAGAGTGGGTACATATGACTAAATGTGTATAGCGTAGGATCGATCCTGGTCATCTTGTTGTGATGTCCTGTGTCACGGTGTATTGTGGTGTGTTTCATGAATATGCATGCATGTATGTCCACAGTCATTATGCATGTGTTTTGCATAAGCCATTCTCACTACGCTTCTAACGTCTAATGGGTGTCATGACTCTTATTGTGTTTGCATGTCTCATGAAACCCAAACCATAGTCCATCTTGAGTTTGCACTCCATTCCTTAGTGACTTTGGAACTGAAGTGCAATGCCTTATAGTACTTTTCAAGGGCAACATCCTAACATAGGTTTGTTTATTGAAGTAGTCCATCTTGAAAGAGGCATTTTGGGTGTATTTAATGTAATAAAATTCAAAATTCATATGTATGTTGGTGAAAGTTGAAACATTCATAGCCCATTTCAACATTCAACATTTCCTATGCATTTAATTAAAGTTTGTAGGGCTTTCTCTATGCCATTGTTTGATAGTCTTACCATTATCTTTGGTGCAGTTTTCAAAATGCAATGCCGTAGGTTGTATTTGCCTTATTGTAGCTCGATCTACGTACGCATGAGTGCATCTAGGGCTCATTGTTTCTATTATTGTATCTCCTTAAGCATTGCAATCCTTGAGTTCTAACAAGTATGAATGTCAATTTGTTGGTTTTTTTTGTTTAACTGAATTGTTTCTATAATTAGTAAATAGTCATGATGATTCATCAAAGGACATTCAATGTAAGGCCAAGGACAAGCTAATCAAAGAAATTTGAAGATTTTTGTTAGATTTAGAACAAAGCTCATGAGTAGACAAAGAAGTCTACACAATCATCGAAGGATGTCTCCATGGTTGGCAATTATATTGAAGATCTGCTTAATATAATTGTCCAAAATAATCTCACTCTTCTTGATCCTCCTCTCTCTTCGACCAGTTCTTTACTTGAGCGGGAAACCATGATAAAACCCAAGGCCCTTATCCCTACTATTGTATCCTTTGATTCTCAATCCTCTACAGTCTCAACCACTACAGATATCAGAATGGATAGAACAACAGCCCCTTCAAAATCCACAGATGCTAATAAAATGGAAGAAGATCTTATGCTCAAAATTTGAATTGTCTCTGCAATCTAAGCCTTCTAGAAAGTAGACTTTTATGGCAGTTTAATGAGGTTTTTCTATGGGTTCCATATTCTGTTTTATTCAGTTTATAAGTTGTAGACTACTCACTACAAGTTCCCTCTTTTTCCATTTCTAGGGATTAATAAACCATGGAGATATGACCAAAAATTTATGAAATAAACATAATATATATAGAAACCGCCCCTATAATTGTTCGCGCTTTATATTAGAAACGTCACTGCTTCAGAAATGTATTCAATGTATTGTAATTCACAGTTTGCCTTTTTAAAGAAGTGATGGAGTTTAATATAGGAACTTGATTAAGGCAATGCTAATCCTCTCAATCACGGTGAAAGTAATAAGATACTTCTTCTAGCTTATGGCAAAATTTTGAAAGAGGAACGCTAAAATTAAATATACTCAATAAAAAGCAATAATTAGAGTATTTAAGTATAAGACCACTAAACGTAGATTTAACAATGAAGCTAATGAATGTTGTTTGAATGTTTTTACCCAGATTGAATTTGAGAAGTGCTAAGAATTATCATTAGTATCAACCTCAACTTGTACAATTTAAATTAAGAGATGTATAACCATAAGACAATTTACATGAAAGAATTCCAACGTTGCTAAGATAACCAAGAGACGTGTCTGTATCTGTATATTTGTGTTTTCTCACAGTTCAGATATAAATGAGGCTTATATGCCTCTTGCGTACAACATAAAACACATTGTCTATGTACTTGCCTGCGGTTGCAGATGACCTTAACTGGTTTTAGTATTCGGATCTACCAAATTACTTGTTGATTGTAGCCAATCACATTCTCTTAATCTCAAGATGGTACATTGAATGGTTATTTCAATCATGGATGGTATATCCTATGGTTTGTACAGTGGTTAACAGTTTGTTGTCTATTTAGACAATTATCATACTATACTCTGTCTATTCAACATATATAGTTGAGTTCAATATACATTTGACTATACACAGTCATAATTTTATGTTATTAAATTATCTACCACTCACAGTTTATTATTCTCCTTTCCCTAAATTATAAATCCTCAATGAACTCATTCCTAGATTGCTTGTAGACCCCAATTTCCAATACATTCAAGCTGTTGGAGACTGCACATAAAATGGTTCCTTAAGGCGCTGAGAAGCATTTCAGACACCTATTGAAGATTTTCCATACAAACAAAACCCAGCTACTGCTGAGCACTTTTATTCCCTAAATACTGCCAATGTGTAACTGCACAATGTTCCTGGGATGTTGTATACTCTCTTAGGCACTAAGTACTGCCAATGTGTAACTGCACGATGTTCCTGGGATGTTGTACACTCACATAAACATAATGAGGCCTTTCCCTGTTGTAAGAGGCAAATCGAAATTAAATTTTTGTTTATCTTGATTGTCCTGGTTGTTAGGGATGGACTACACACCTGCTGGGTTGTGGGTGGGCTTCGCACCCGTCTTTCCTTTTTATGGGACATTGTTGAATGTAATTGACAAGTAGTAAGCTACAATAGAAAAGGTGTATAACTGCAAGGGTCTTTTGTAACTGTATGTACAAAACTTTCCTAGTGTTTTCCTTTTTCAACTTTTAATACTAGTAACCTTTTTCTTTATTTTTCCTAAAAAAAAAACATCATCATTATTATCACACTAGCCTTGTCCCAACAAAACAGGGTCAGCTATTTTTCTAGAAAAAACATGTGCCAAGAAATAAAGAACTACTTGTAAAAGTCCTATAGAAGGATATTTTAAGAAGCAACTACCCCAACAGGGAATCACTACCGAAGACAAAATGCTAGTAAAAGTCTGTGCTGAAATGAAATCCAGTAAAGCATATCTGTAATTCAAAACAAATCTCAGGATGCTCAAATATGGCATGACAGATAAAGATACCTAAATGTTTAATGGATGAAAAGCTAATAAACATGGTGGATGACATTCTAGATAGCTCCAAGTTTGTAAATCATGAACACTTAATCAACAATTTTTCAATAAGAAATGTCAAATAAATAGATAACTACAAATATCGTTTCCTAAAATAAAAAGCTACATGCTCAAAATTTATTTTGTTGCTAACTGGAAAGGATATCATATTGAAACTGTCAAGAACAAGAACTTTGATATAAATGAGCACTTCAATCACCTGGTGTGATATAAAACACCCAACCAGAAGTTAAAGGATCTCTTGTGTATACATCAGTTAATTGAGAACTTCATTTTCATACATTTGTGACAATCAAGCTACAACATGGAAAACAAAACTCGGTGCATCCTGAGCTGACAATCAAGCTACAACATGGAAAACAAAACTCAGTGCATCCTGAGCTCAGCCAACATATTGAAACTAATGCATGCTTCATATAGGAGAAGTATGATATGAATGTGAAGCTAAATCTTGTAGCTTTACTGTTTAATTGATAAATGTGACCTTTTTTTTCTCTGGAAAAAGGTCAGCCAAATTCTATTAACATCAAAGTACAAACAGTGTATTTACAACAATGACCCCATCCAAAAACCCGGGGGGAAGTCATTTCCCACAACAGGCATCCCTACCAGGCCTGTTCAAACTCCTTAAACCCTCAAACCATCAACCCCAGATTAACATAGCAAAAGCTGGGCAGAAGACAAAGCCCAACCAGGCCCAGACCCACAGAACTGGACCAATACACCGACCAAGCCCGAAAACACAAATCAGAGACAGAGGAATCCCCTACACGTGATGTGACAGGGAGGAACAAGGGCCTTGCAAGCCACCTTGAAGTGGACCCAGTCCAAAATGACCCGAAGCTACTTAGAAGAAACAAAATTCATCGCTTGCTGGAACTCAAGGAAATCCCATTCCACTTGTTGGCGAACACTTTCCAACATATCTTTGGTCTTATCAGGATGGTACCTAGTGGCAATTAACTGGATATGCCTCCTCAGATAAGCCCACAACACCTCCTTATTGATGCCCATAAGTATATAAGGGCAATAGCCATTCAACAACCAACGCTGCACCTCCACCTCCTAAGCATGCTCAAAACGTTGTTGCATTTGTAGCTCTTCCGATAAGGCCTTATCAGCCTCCTCCTCTTATGTAGCTTCCTAACGCCTCAATTCCTCTTCCTCCTACAAAATTTTTGCCCAAACCTATCTACACAATTCCTCTTCTTGCTCTTGCCACCTCTTGGCTTCGTGGTGCTCCATTTGTCACCGCAGGAGCTCCAACTCCTCTTGATGTCACCACCGCTCAGCCTACATCTTGGCATGGATGTCCCTCATTTGTTTTATTATGACCACCTCCCAATGGTTCCACTCCTATTCCCTAGCCCATGCCACCGCATCCCCCAATAATTGGGGGACATCGAGACTCTCCAACCTCGCCAGTAGACCCTCACAAACTCCAGCAACCAAGCCCCCTCCCACACCTGAGAAGCCATAGAGAAAGAAGCCCCTAGGTCCCCCTTTATACCTATCGCATGCCTTGCCCTGCATTGATAGTACTTGTGAACAACTGGCCACGGCAACGAGTCATTTGGACGTGCTACCTGCAACAAAGAAAAATAAGGCCCAAGTGCTAGCCCCTACGTTCCCTCCTTAGCGACTCAAGAAAAAACCTTGTTAAATGGACAAGACATGATTCCTTCATATAGCATAGGAAAGTGAAATGAATTCCTTGTAGTTTCCAAACATTTGCAAACTGGACAAAGAACCTATCTACTAGCTCCAGAGCCTCCTGCCATAATGCAAGTAATGCCGACATCAGCACATGCCCACTCACAATCCTAGGACGATTGGTTGGAAAGAATGTCACCAAATAACTTTGCCGAGCACAAGATTCCCCAAGTAGTCCATAATCGCCAGTTCCATAAGGGATAGTTACCCCATGGAATGAAGTTCTATCTCCCTAGCATCCAAGAGGTCAAGATCCCCAACCAACATCTACAAAAAATCAGCCCAACCCATCGTTTGCACAACCGCCCACAACTCCCTCTTTTGTCAAAAGAACTCAGCCTCTAGCTCAAACGTCAAAGTGATGTCCATAGCAGCATAGACCTCACCCCACAATCTGGATGCCAAACGTGCAACTTGCGCTGGAGAGAAAACCTGCTCAAGCCAAAACACTACAATGTTCTAAGCCTTCTAGATATGCCACAACACCAATGTGGTAAAATTGTCCCTAGTGGCCTATAGGAAAGAAAGCCTACAAAAGATCCACCACACCGCAGCTGCAAAGGGGCAGATCATAAATAAGTGTTGGGCAGTTTCGGCATCAGTGTGGCACAACGGGCAACAATTAGTATTAGTAATGCCCTTCCAGTGAAGTTGTAGACATAATAGCAACGCATCATGCCAAAGCAGCCATGCAAAACATTTAAATTTCTCTAGAAGCTTGCCATGCCATAATTGCCTCCAACCATCCTAGGGTAGGTACATAATTCTCAATGTTTCAGCCAACCACAATCCTAAGGCACCCAAACACACCAACTTGTGTGCATGGGTACAGATATTGTGCCACATGTGCAAATCACCCAAACCTAACACCCACAACATATACTTCTACCTCATTATTTCTGCCCAAGGGGGTTGTCACTTGTGTGACTGCACCAAACAATTGATAACCAGCCGATGTCCTATCAACAAGACATCTTCAAATTTCAACATTCTCAAGCCGCCCGCCCACATAGGCTTAGTCATTTTGTCCCACCATACAAGGTGGGACGATTTCCCCCCTTCCCACCAAACCAAATAAAGTTCCTAATGATCTAATTAATTTTGGTTGTCAACCCCTTGGGGGGGCTATCCACGAAAGCAAAGTACCTTGTGATCACAACCAACACCGACGAAGCCAAAAGAACTTTGCCATGTCGTGTCAAGAACTGGTTCATCCAATTCTCAATATGGCGCAATAACCACATCACTAGAGGCACCCAAGTACCTCATCTAGGACAAGAAAAGATAGTAATCCCAAGGTAGAATTCTCTCTACTCCCGACAAAATCCCCAAAGATTGGCAAACCTATCTGCAAACTAAAACCTCTGTGTTGAAAAAGTGAATCGCCAACTTGTCCCAATTTAGTCAAAATCCCACCTCATCAGTCATTCAAACCAATGCCCGATTAATCACCCCAACTTGTGGCACCACAACCCTAGTCATAATAACCATGTCATCAACATGGTGCTCAGCGATACACGTGCCCCGCAATGTTCACACCCTGAACCCCCTCCTCCCCTAGATAGGATTTCCTCGTATCCATGATCATAATAAATAATTATGGGGATAGGGGGTCCCCTTGCCGCAACCCCCTAGTAGGGGAGAAAAATCCCCAAAGACCCCCATTAAGGTCAAACAAATAGACGTTGGTGCTTTGTATACTCAAACAGAGATCCACAAAGTGAGGATAGATACTTTCTTGCAGCATAACCTCCTTAAGGGCTTGCCAACTGACTGTATCATATGCTTTCGCAATGTCAACTTTTACACACATGCCGAGAAATTTGGTGCTACAGATGGAGTGAACCACTTCTTGCAAAAGAAGAATCTGGTCTTGTATGAACCTACCCTTAACAAATCCAACCTAATTAGCCCCCACCAAGGCCAACATCAACAAGTGAAGTTGCTTAACCAAGACCTTAGAAAAACCTGGAGCAACATATTGCACATCCAAATCAGTCAGTAATAAGAAAGCAATGTGGGGTTGGAATTCTTGGGGAACAAAACAATCCTAAAGCAATTGATCTCCTTTCACACATGTCCCCATCTGAACATGAGAAGCAAATTAAGACCTAGAATATCCAAAAATTCTTTGAAAAATTCAACAGCCCAGCTATCTAGCCTCGGAGCACTCCCAACTTTCATCAAACCCAAATCCATGGAAAGTTCTGCAGCAGAGATGGGAGACACTAGAGGAATGTTATCCTGCTTATTAAGCACCTAGTGAACCTTAACAAATAGCGGGGAGGATTCTCCCCCTAACCACATACCATTCCAAAAGGTCTACATCTCGTGAGCAATTTCCTGCAACTAGTAAATCTATGCCATCCCCCTACTTAGCAAAGTAATCCTCTTGCCAGTGCAGCTAGCCTTCGAGACCACAAAAAAGAATTGTGTGTTCTTGTCCCTATCCTTGAGCCACCAAACTCTCAATCTCATCCTCCAATAGACTTCCTCCTCGTCCACAAGAGCATACAACTCCAGCAACAAACCACACTCCCTCTTCCAACACCTTCCCATGCTCTTGCCTGGTCTAAACAATGGCCAACTGAGATTAAAGTCTATGCTGAGTCCCTCTAAAGGGGTACTTCTGATCTAGGGGCATGTCCTTAATCTGCTTTTTCAAGGAGTTGAGACGAGTTTTTGGGAAATCCCTCAAGTCAAGACAAGATTCATCATACCCAGCCCAAATATCTTCAACCATCCTGCGCAGCCACAGTTTTAGCAACCATGTCCAATTGAAATGGAAAGGAACCACATGAAATTTCCATGACAACTGAAGTGAGCACACGAGCACCTGATGGTCAAAGGCATGCCTCGCTTTACAAGGGAGATGCAACTCATAGTCATGAAACATTTCCACATGGACCCAAGCTCAGTCAACCTGAGATATCACCCTACAAGTCCTGCTCTCCCTATTACTCCGAGTATACTGGCCCCCTTGAAGCTCGAGATCAACCAAATTATGTTGCTGAAAAAACTCCTACTTGTCAAGAGGCACGACTAAATTAGACCCAATACCAAAGATAAACTTCTCCCAAGGGTGAAGCCATTGATTAAAGTCGCTAATAAGGAACCATTTCTGTTGATTAGGGACCCACTAAACCACCCACACCAACTCATGCAACCGATCTTCCCAAATCTAGGGCCCATAGAAATTAGTAATCCACAAGCCCAACAAAGGAAGGTGCACAGTGAGAATCCACAGAGACTCATCCAACACCTGAAACAAGTGTAACAACAAAGTAGCCAAGCCACCTGCCTCGCCTCGACAATGCACAAAGGAACAATGCCATCCCCGCCATTGTAAGAGGAAACAATCAGACACATTCAACTTGATTTCTTGTAGGCAAACCAACGAACAGTTCTCCTCATGCACCAAATCCTTCAAGGTATTTCACTTGTATGGGGTACCTTGGCCCCTGCAATTCCATGACAAGACTTTCATGGTCTATTAGTAGACCCTTTAGTGTAGACCTCCTTAAGGGTTTTTGAGACCTAAGGTCAATCTCCAGCTAAGTTTTCTTTGTCTGCATCTTTTGATCAGAGGGCCTGATTGGCCATTTAGGTTCATTAGCCACCAAAAAACCCATCAAGTCCTCGTTGAAGAAGTTTTCGGTAGCAAACCCCCGTAGCGTGGACACCCATTCACCAAGTGGGGGAAGCTCGTCTACAGCGGCCCACATCACACCAGATGGAGTAACCATACCACCCCTCAGAGAAGCAAGCCTAGAACCAACCAAAACCTCAACACCCACACTACCCGTGTGTTCCTGTGGCCAAGGAGAAGGAACCACGGTTCCTAGTTTACCCCCCTTCCCCCAACACCAACTAAGGTGCCCTCTCACAGTGGCTCATGAGCTGCCCCTATCGGAGTGGGCTAGACTGACGACACCTTTCCCCATTTCCCGACTAACATCCACCCACCATCCTCCCCACCCCCCATCCATCCAACTAACCCCTTCTAGTGAGCCTTAAAATGCACCTTGCAACCCTAAGACAAATGGTTATTCTTGCCACATTTTGTGCAAGCCTTAGGCTTCGTATCCGAAGTCGGTTGCCACTCTAGCTATAGCACATTCTCATACTCCACCATGAGGTGCTCCTCCCCCATCAACAAGTCCAAAATAACTTCCTTCAACAAATGGTCTAGGAAAAGGGAAACCCAAACGCAAAACCAAGCATAGCCCATACATTCCTTCATTGCAATGAATTTATCAAAGGATATAAACTCACCAAACTCCCCAACCAAGATCCAGAGGAACTCCTCAATCCAAAGCTTCCACAAAACCCCAACCACCCACACCCACAGAGGAGCATGAGAGAACAAATCCAAATCATTATGCACCACTAGACACCAGGATGTAAGGGCAAGGCCCCTTGCCCCAAAAAACCAAGGGTCCACCAAGAGAACCCTATCCCAATCTTCTACAAACCGGAAGACAAACAACAACAAGCAACCAACCAAGGATCTCACTTGCACCTCCTATAGGGACTAGGTCGCTATGGCCTATTTGCAAATCAAGTCCAATAGAGGACACAACCCTGAAGAAACAAAGCCGCCAATAAGGCTTAGCTGCATAGTACGCAGGCCCTCCTTCAGAGGGGCACTGACCTTTAGCCGCATCATAGCCCCATCCCTCACAATAGCATCCACACCCCCAACACCCAACGGCCTGGACCCACCCACAACCGACCCACCGCTGCTGCCACCCCCTCCAACCAAACCGCCACCTACCATGTCTGCCAAGCCTATAGCCTTGCTATCTTCCACCGACCCACCCCAAGCCCCCACCATCACGCCTATCGGCATCACCCGCAATCTTTGCACCCCCTTCCCCTACTCCCAAGATTGTTGCCACTCCACTTCCCTCCTGACACCATTTTCCAAATGTTTCCATTTTGAAATGTTGAGGCCACAAGTGCAAAAAAGTTGTAAATGTGACCTTTTTGTAAGGGATAACCTATTGTAATTGGAGTTTCTAGGGCTTTATCTGTGCCATTGTACAACAGTCTTGCCATTCTCTTTGGTGTAGTTTTCAAATTGCAATTTCATGGGTTCTATTGACCTTAATGTGGTCTAGGCACACATCACTGCATTTAGGGCCTTTTTCTTTCTTTCTTTTTCTTTTTCTTTTTTTTGGCTATTGTGTCCTCAAGAATTGCAATTCTTGCTTTGTGACAAGTGTGAATGTCAATTTGCTGGTTTTTTAGTTTAACTGAATTGTTTCCTTAGTAAATAGTTGCAATGGTTCACCAAAATTGTTTTTAGGGTTACGACATAGAAAAGGGGGATTTCGGATGAAAATAACAGTGAAAACTCATCCGGAAAGTACCAAAGTAGGCAGGATACTCCAAGTTCACCAATTGCTCTCCACAACCATCTAACTGCCCGTTATAAGGTCATTTTCAAGTTGGAACGATCACTGGAGGTGAAGCTCAAGGAGAAGAAGATAGCAGATTATGTGGTGCCTAATTTCAAGGTCACATTTCATAACTACAACCCTAAATTAGCATGTCATCATTTACACAAACTACTGCTAGCATTTATGAGATGATATTGATGCAGTTAGGTTGGCCCTTCGCTCTTATTATGAGAGTTGGTTTCTTTCTTTGTTGCAAGAACCCTAGGATGCTATGGCAAATTTGATTTTGAAATGGTTGATAATAAGAGAAAGGAAAGTGAGCACACCCTAACTAGTAATAACTCTTCTGCATGCCAAGGTTCATCTTGCCCATCCGGTTGACTTGTTCAAGATATTGAAGTAGAAAATCAAGCAACATATCAAGTCCTATTTCTATTCAAATAAATTCCATTTCTTCAATTCTTGCATTTTCCTTATGCCTACATGTATATAATGTTGTGGGTTGAGTATGAGGCAGTTACAACCATCATAAAAGCCTATGACCAATCTGCATTGGAGAACTTATACACTGTCACGATTGAATGCCTATAGATGTAGGTCATAACTGAAATAAAGGAAACAAGAGGACCTGTGATAGTTCCTGAAACCTCATGGCCAAACATTATTGATTTGGGTGTTTCTAGCTCCATCCAAGATTTGGTCATGTACCACTGTACACTAAAGAATAAATTCCTGAAGTATAAGGCAACCATGGAGGTTTTTGTATACATGGTTAAGTGAGATATTCTAGATGAGTATGTCTACAACCCTACCACCTGGAAAGACATCTTGGAATGTGATGTCAACCTTCTAGAATCAAAGGTGGTGGAAAGAACAATAAGGGATATTCAGCAATACAATGCTACATCAAGAATTGCCTCTCCCCAAAATAAGGCACTTTTTGCCCTTACCAATACTTTCTATCATGCAGTTGCATGTTATATGTGTAGTGTTAAGGTAGACAAAGACCTAAATAAGTTGCATTCCATCCAACATGACACCTTGTCATGGGTGGATGACTTGAATAAAAGAATCCAAGAGTTATGGTCTAGCAATTCTAGCGGTGACAATTCAATCAAGGTAGAATGTGATGCCTTCAAGCCAAGAATGCTGAAGCTCTTCAACGAAGCTAAGAAGACGTGAAAGGATCTGTTGTTGCTCAAAAAGGAAGTTCCACCTGCAATGGTTGATTCTATAATGTTGCATCTTTTTTAACAGAGCTTCAACGGTGGGAAACAATCAAATGCAACTTCAAAATTGAATGCTAGGCCAATTACAAGCTAATCAAGGAGAAGGAGGATTTGAAAAATTAGTTGGATTTGGAAGGAAACGAGATGAAAGCTTGTTGATTTTGTTGGTTACATTGCCAGGAAGCTAGACTCATGCAGTGACAGCAATCAGTGCCAATACCTTGACATCAATGGACTATGAGGAAGTTGTTAGCATTCTTAGAATAAAAGAAGTGTGTTCAGAGTGGAAAAACTTCATCAAGAAGTGAAGCGCTAGTTACAAAGAGCAAGAAAAAAAGAATTCCAATATGTTGTAAATGTGATAAACATGGGCATGTAAAGAAAGATTACAAGGTTGCTTCTGCAGAAGTTTTGTCTGAAGCTGAAGCAGAAATTAAATTTTAACATCTATTATGTTCTTTGAACATGCAAATATGGATGTTATATAGTTCGCAATGTTTTTTGTAGTATCCAGGTTTATATTTACTACCATAAAAAAGGTGAATCTATCGCCATTGAAGAGGGTTCTTTTAAGCTAACCATTTTTAATCTCTCTTGCATAAGCGTAAAATTGTTTCTTGTCTGTTTATTTCCATAGTTTGACACAGGATCTCGGTTTTGCAAGGTCTATGGGAAGCCCTCGTGTCCTGGTGGAGAGCTTCCAGGTTTTATAATAATTGTTGTTTTATTCTCTCTATCATGTTTTTGCCTTTGGTCAATTCATGTGTGGAAATTTTCTTGTTGACAACTATTTTCATGGGAAGTATGCCATTGAAGCAAGATGTCATGTAAAAGGTGGCAGTAACATCTTCATGTAACAAATTAGTTGCTCGGCGGGAAGCGAGATTATCTTCAAGTGCGATATTGTTATGAATGTAAAAGCAAAATATTTTAGTTTTATTGTTTAATTGTTAGATGTGACCTTTTCATAAGAGATGAGTAATAGGTTTTCTTTCTAGATGGTTATGTGGAGTCCATTTTTAATTTAGAAGTGAATCTTTAGAATGTTCTACATTGATGAGATCCTTCTATAAGGATAACTTCCAAATGTTTCTAAATTAGAGTCTATAACATGCCTTTACCTATTTAAGGGCTGATCCCTAGTCACTGTAAGTGAACAACTCATTTGGATCAATCCAACAATAAGAGTTGGCCTTCTCCTGTGGAAATTTCCCTTTTTTCTTATGGCTTTTCCCACATAAATCTTATATTTCTTATTTGCCGTTTTGTATGTTATTCTGGCTCCAACTTTGGTTTTGTATTTCATGCATTATCTTCAAGATTTTTCTACAGTACACCCATCGTTTTTATCCATGTCTTCTGCTGTGCTGATTCTTGCCACAAAGTATAAAGATAAAAGTGTTACCCTAAATTACATCCATAGAAAATCCACAATGCAAATCATTTAACAAAACTATTGTCATGTAGATTATTCTGTAAATTCACTGATAGGCCCCATCTCTCTTGTTTTTGCTAATTGAAATTGAGAAACAATCTGAACATTTATATGATTTGCTATTTTCTAAGAAGCAACATGAGATTTATATGTGTTTTATAAGGAATGAGAAGAGATGCCCATTTGAGCTGTTGGAGACTCTGCATTTTGTCATTCCTACCTAACAGCACTAAGAAGAATTTCTGGCACTTATTGAAGCTTTTCCCTACAAACAAAACCCCGGGAAGTGATAAGCACTTTTAGTTACTAAGTAATTCTGTTTAAATATCCAGAAGGAAGACAGCTTTTTATTTTTCAATTCTAGTAGTGTAACTTGTAAGAAACGGTTGGCAGTAAAAGGATTATAACGAAAATGGGATATGTAAAACTGAACTTGACTGCCTTGATTTTAAAAATAGGCAAGAGTAACAACAGTATATTGAGGTTAACAGAAAAATTGCTGTTCCATAAACATAAAGATTAGCAGCATGGTTTAGCATCTGATAGTTACGCACTAAGACTTGACAAGGGTGCCACTGGACAAAAGCTCCAGTAACTATGACACAAGGCATTGCTAAAGAAAAACTAAACAGGGAAATAGAAAGAAACTATAAATCTGATATTTTATTGTCTTTTTAACAGCAAACAACTATCACACAAAGTGGAACAAAACAATTAGATGAATAAAACCCTGAACAGAGCATGTTGATGATACTCTTAAATGCTTACTAAATTGACTCTAAATTGCTGATCCGTTTTTCCATGTTACAAATTTCTTAAAAAGCATAATAATAATAACATAAAACTTCTATAGTAACAAGAAAAATTAGCAACTATCAGTTATTATGCACTATGCAGAGGTAACAGAAAGCTATAAGTGGAGTAAATGCAATATTTATCTACACAATCATATAACTTAAATAGAACAGACAAAAATTACCGGACATCCACTTCTGTTAACATTATTGCCAGGAGCTGAGGATGATGGCATTGATCTAGTGCTCTCTACAGGCCTAGTAGATGTACTGCTCCTCAATAATAATGATCCTTGTCCAGTTGCTGCAACAGCCTGAGTTGTTGGTGCATGCCGAGCAGAATTTGTACCAGTTGGAGAACTTCCATGTTGCGGTGCTTTCCCAGTTGGAGGACTTCCATGTTGTGGTGCATTCCCAGTCCTTGATGGTGAGATTCGCTGAGACCTTTGAGAATTGCCTCCACGGTATTCTTGATGTGACAAATTTGGTGTCCTTGCTCCATCAACAATAGATATTTGTTGATTTGGGCTACTTACATAAGATACATGCCGTGAACTATTTCGTGTGCTCCCTTGCTTTTGGGCTTTATTTGAAAGCTTTTCACGTAAATCCCTCACACCATTCTGCATACCATGAGGATCTTGAAGACTTTGGAATGATTTTTTCCTTAGGAGCTTTAACCGAAGGTCATGTGCACCAACCTTTAAGTCTACACTATCATATAAACATTCAAAGATATGAAACCATAAAATAACAAAAAGTTAAGCAGCAGAATTTTCAAAAACAAACGAAAATAAAAACAAAATTAGTAACAAAAAAAACACTGGTGTATATTGAGTGGATTTCTTACCTCTGCCTGCCTTATCATTGTAGTCCCAGCCTCTGCCATATTCACGCTGACTGCAAATGAAATCACAAGCTGCTCAACTTTGGGAATAGTAAATAAAAATCAATCAAAAGTTATAAGAATCATTTAAATTAAATTAAGATGCAGCTATTAAATCAATATTTTTCGTAATCTTGCACAAGCCTAGGTATATTTCTGTAAAAATTTTGAAACATGAAAAAATATTTAAAAGGTGATTTTGGTTAAACAAACTAAGAAGTCCATGCAATGGGAATATTTAATAACAATATGCTTTATAAAAATAGTTGTGATAAGGCTATCATCCTAGCCTTGTCCCAACAAAATGGGGTCGGGTAGATGATGATGAGGAAATAAACTATCTTTAACACAAGGAACATCACCAAACATTATATCTGTTGGCAAAAAAAGGCTGGAGACAGCATACATTATAGAGTCAATTGAAGCTGTCTCAGTCATTTAAACTAGCAAGATTAAAAAATTCCAAATCAAGGTTAGAAATAAGTTGGTTTGCCAATACGAGTATTTCAATTTTATTCTTTTCTTATTCCACTACATGATGTTCAAAGGCCCATGATCATAATATTGTTACTCTCTAAGATCCAAAATAATTTCTGGTCTTACTTTCATTTTTTAATGAAAAATCTGTTCAAATAAAAAAAAAGGCAAGGAAGAACACATTTTTGTATATTTCTGGTGGAATAAAACAAAAAAGGTAAAAGTTCTGGTGGAATATCTTATGAATAAGTTGCCCAATGACTGATCGAGGATTAGACATTATGATAGAAAAACTGAACTCAAAACTAGTTTGATCTTCCCTGAGTTCTAACCAAACAACATATTTGGCAAGAGGCAATCAGGTTCTTAGACACTACTGTCAATGTATGACTTCTAATTATCAGCACAAATAGAAAACCTAACAGCAAAAGATATATTAAAAATCATTAAGTTTGTTTAGCAAAATATTCATCTAGCTGAATGCAAGAGATTAGCTCCATGATTGATAAATGGTTTAGAAAAAATCATACCGTTTTGATAAGTTCACAAACTGTAACTTCTTATCTCTTTGTAAAAATGAATCTTGTTTTACGTTCTGCATTGGCAGAGTCCTGTCTATGACTTTTCCTTCTTTATGCAGAGTTTTATTTTTACTGTCAACTCTTCCTCTAGAAATAACAATCCCAACAATGGCTTCCTTTCATTTGTATGATGGCCAGTGTTAGGTATAGTCTAAAAATTGTATTAATTCCTCAACACTCATGTCATGATGTTTATGTTTTATGTCATGTTTACTTTTATGTTTGTTAAAGTCAAGTAAAGATTTAGATATTAAAGTGCATGAAGTAGTCTTATGTTTAAAAGTTTAGGTTCAACGTGCATCAGCTTTGTATCTGCCACAACCTGTAGTCCCCTTACAATCAGCTTGCAGCATCAATCGCAACCACACCATAACTCACAGTCTACTCACGTTCTTAAGAAAGTTAACCACCACAACCTTCTCCAAACTCACGGTTGACTTGTAGTTGCCCAAAAGTTGTCAAAGACATTCCACTGCTAAGTGTTTAAGCTCCATAGGCTCGTCCTGTTCAGCTGGGTGCTCTGACAGACAGCTCCACCTATTTGTCGTCTTCTTCCTCTCCCTTGAGGAGAATCATAGTCTGCAGTGGAACCCACTTCAATCCACATGCCACTACTCTTTTGCAAATACATGTCTCTTGTGTTTTTATTCTACAGAAAATATTCAACCTTCTATTCTGTTTATAAAGAAATTTTTATTATGAAGGAAAACTTTTTCCTCTACAAGAACTGTTATGACATTCTTTCTCTGCAATTATTCATCACTAATTAACAAAGACCCCTACTTTCACATTTTCTTTGTAACCTAATTTCCTTTTACAATCTATTGCTCCACAAAGAATGTTTTTGAGAATGTATTCCTTTGTAATGCAATCAACTAACATATTAAAAGGTTTCATTTATTACCAAGAAGCATGCGTGCTTCGTTATCATATAGTATCCATGCTTCTCCTTGTTCTTTATTTCAATTAGGGTTATAACAAACAGGTTGTATTAAAAAGTTAAAATACATGTGTAATCAAAAATATTTAAGATAAAATTAAATTCGAAATACATTATTTAAATATTAAAAATACTTCATGCTTTAGTTTTGTTAAAAATTGCATACAATATGAATGTGCATATCCTTTGCACATGACCTATCACATTTCACCAACCAAAAACAAAACACCTACAAAGACACCTGAAACTTGTATACAGAAAAAAACATAATGGTGCAGAAACACTTTAAGATATGCTACCTTAATTAGAACACAGGCATCTCTAAATTTAAAAAGAGCTTTGAAATTGTTGTTCCAAAATGATAAAGGGACTAAAATCTATAAATAAAGTATATAATAGTATGCATACATATCATGAACAACAATACTGTTATTAAAATTTTACTTAAAAAGATTATAGAGTTTACCGTTTGGTATTGTGAGGATACTCATAGCCCTGAACAATATTGGTTGAGTCACCTAGCCATTCTCTTCCAGACCTCTTTCGACCAGATAAATTTTCTCTATCCGCATTTCTTTCATTTATTACTGATGCTTCCTTCTGTACAACCTGAAGAATCAATTTCTCGTTAGCATACGGTCCACATTAATATATGTTTTATTTATGAGTCAATGTATCATAATTACAATGAAAAGACTTTATATTTAAAAAACTGCACTATTTTCACCATAGCTTAACTGTTATGTTAATTGTTTACACCACATTTTGAAGGTGAGCATCTCTTTTGAAAATAGCCAGAGTAATCAAGTATAGAGGAACATGTTCCCAACTACATTTGAAACCATTAAATGTGTCTGAAACAGGCTTGAAGAATATGCCCTTTACTAAACACTGCTTAAGAATGTAGATGGGAACATGTCGGAACACACACTGCCTGTGGTTTATTATATATTTACATATTCCAAGGACTTAATTGCCCAAAAAATAATGATGATTTTTCTTTATGTTTTCTACGTGCACTTGGCTTCTTATATCTAAATTATCACACAAGAATCTGGATGTATAGTCATTTTTATCAGACTCTAACTCTAGGATACACATACAATGCTGTCCCATATGGTTGAATAAGAAAATATTCTTGAAACCTTCAGCAACAAAAAGTTTCTTTCACAAGAAACTGAACAGTCATGAGCATGTAAGATTACATATAAAATAACATATGATTAAAAAAAATTACACTAAGATGAAGGCTAAGATAGTTGTGTTACACTGTAGAGTAATAGTTCATGGTCGTCAGGGAAGAAAAAGTAAATTTCTTATTAAAATTACAGTGGCAATTCATGTTTAAAATATGTATGAAAATTTTTAACAAACTGACTTCTAAATTTCTTTTGATTAACACTGATATTAATTGTGATATACTTTTTAAGGAAAACACACTTGCATATGCAACTAATCTTATTTTCTACTTTCAATAAAATTCTGAAAAGCATATGCGTAAATTTTCTGTTAACAATAATGTGTAGAAAAGGGTGTATGTGTTCACACACTGGATTCTAAAAAGACATGCAATGTTTAATCTTGGACATGTATGCAAGATTTCACGTAAGTAATTAACTATGACGCAACAAGTGGTTAAAAATTTAGTAAGACACACAGACGCATTTACACCGGATCTAGACAGATGAAACACATTTACTAAAAATATCATTTAAATCACCGAATTCCGCCTCCCTGGAGTAACCATAGAATTCCGTACGCAACCAAGGATAAAAGCATTTTAAAGAATAGCATGAAGGAAAAATGATGTTCAAGCAAAAATAGGCTAATAACATCCTGAAATTTGGATAGCGTACCCGCGCATCTAAAACCATTTAATACAGTAACGACGAAAGCAACAAAGGATCTAAGAATACTTGTATGAGGCGATCTAAACTGTTTTGGCGCTCCTTATACAAATGTGCGAATGCTCTCCATTGTGCTACGAGACAAAAATAAAAACAAAAAGAAAAAGAAAAATCTACAATATCATTTTTCAACCAGATTTTGCGCTGCATGGCACAGCTCCTATGAAATCATCCAAGCGAAAATAAAGCCGTCGCTTTTAGGTCATACTTACCCCTCCGCCATGTCCCAGAGTAATGGTGACTCTGGGCCGCGACATTAAATCCTTTCTGAAATTGAAATTCTCCAAACCCTAAGAAATCCACGCTACAGGTAGCAAGCCGGAATCCTTCCCTTCAATCTGACACAAATCGCAAGCAAAAATGAGCGAGCCAGCGAGCAAGTTCTTCGTAAGCCTAAAAGGCTTTGAAAGCGTACAAGACAAAAATCTTTCAGGCGCAGCGCAACGAACGTTGAAATTGCAATTCCGCCAAAAGAGGCTCCGCTAACGACGATAGGTTTTCAGTCATCAATGGCAAATTGGCGAAGGTGAAGTTGAAGATGATGCTGATGGAGAAAGAAAATATGCTATACTCTGATGAAGAGATGTGCCAAAAGCAAATGCAACAACTTACCGCGTGCAACCCAGACGTGGTGTCGAAATCTATCTCGTCGCGTAGAAATAGTTGTGTAATGTGATGGCTCTCTTAAACCTGCCGACTGTGAGCATTTTTTCGGTTTTAGTGTTTTAAAAACTAGGAACCAATGTTTCCATACGTCGGTGGTTGCCTTTTCTTATAAAAATAAAAATAAAAAAATAAAAAATAAATAAATAAAACCTCAAGCAATAACAAATGCCGGAGGGTGTCAGTAAAATAGTTAGTTTTGATAAATGATGGAAGTTTGGATATTTATGATGTGTAGTTTGTGGGGTAACAACGTAGGTGGGTTACGAGTAAATGTTTTGGTTATTTAGAAAAGAAAAAAAAAACATGTATATATATAATTAACATGGGATTTTTAAGAATTTAAGTGGAATATAAATGTTGATTTAACTTGCAATATGTAATATTTTTTTAAATAAATAAGGATCATCATGTAGAGGTTCAATGTTCATCGTGCCAACCCAAGGTCCTCAAATCGAGGTTTTAGGATACATATAGTTCAAAAAATGAAAATGAAACTTTTTTTAATTACATCTAAGACCTTATGAAATTATTATAACATTTTATTTTTAGCAATCTTTTGCATACTGCCTAAACATGTTAATTGTGACTTATTGCAATTGAGCCTAGGAACCTATGTTAAGTGGTGGCATCACCATGAAGAAAAGAAAAAATAGAAAGTTATAAACTTGTGAACTTATAAAGTTATAGAAAAAATAGAGTTTTTAAATCAAAGTAGCTCGTACAAGGAGGTAAACTTGTGAACTTATAAACTTTTCAACTTTTTATCTTCGTAAATGTAGGAAAACATGTCTTGTTGGTTGATTGAAGGTTGTTTTCCTTTGGAATGGGTTTAGAGGAGTGTTTGTTTGGATGTGCACATCTTGTTGGTATAGTTGTGTACTTGTTTGCTTATGGTGTATCCAATGCCCCTCTAACCAATAATTAACAAGCTATATGCTCCTACGATGTGCTTGCAAGTGCTCTACACTTTGAGGTGTAGCCACCTTGAGTCTATTCTCCCTCATTGTTGTTCCTAGACTCTCAATTGGTCTTGAATAGTGTTTTCAAAGAGCAGCACTATTACAATAAAGCCTCCAACCAATGAGATCCTTCTTTTAATTCTTCCTTTTGCTATTTATCCTTTGTTGTGGTTTCACTTATGTTATTATGTAGCTTGAAGCACACTATGCTTATTTACCTATTGGTAACACTCTTGATTTGAAAGCTCCAAGTCATGGGTTCAATTTTGGTGGGCAATATTAAGTTATGAATTTCTAATTAGACTATATATTTTGGGGTATATTAATGTTATAATCATTTCAAGGCTCCAACACCCACACCATCCTTACTTGAATATGTGATATTTCTTAACTATAGGCTACATCTCATTATACTTGTAGGTAAATTATTTTGGTTCCTAAGACTTCCCCATCGATGAAAGCTCTAATACAAGTTGCTCTACTATAGATATAACCAAGCCTATATGTGAGGCTTGTGGATTTGTATGGTATAGCCTTAGGAAGGAAAACACTCATCATATATTAAATTCATACGTACATAGCATCATTTTTTGCACATGCTTGCAACTAATTAACCATACAAGCAAATGTAACTACAAGTTAGTGTTATAAGATGACAACTTCTACTTAACATTAGTTAAAGGCATTTTCACACTATACTTCTTTGAATTATAATCTATTCCACTTATCAAACTTGTAGATTCTTATAGTGGAGCCTAAAGCCATATCTTATGTATTAATGAGCCACGATATCGCATCCACCACGTGATATCGCGTCCTGCCTCATCTTCTATAAATAAGAGGTAGCACCCTTAGTTCCAGAGAGTTAGACTTAGACCCTTAGCCAAATTCTTGTAGTTTTGTCATTCCAGAGTTAGAATAATTTTTGTGCCTGCAGTAGGAGTCATAGAGTGAATGGATCTCTTTTCGAGCAATTTGTACCTAAGCACACATTTGTGTACGACAATAAAGACGAACTTTATGATAAACCTTGCAGCATACAGATTAAGCTAATTAGCAATTAATTATTGTTGAATGTTTAATGCTTTCCTAGTTAATTAATCTCTCTCTCAACCTTCAACCCCCTTAGTTAAATACACTCAGTACGACCGCTTCGAGCATGCGTATAGCGCTTGGTAACCCAGTAATGATTAGCGTTTGGTAATCCCAGCAGCGTTGCACTGGTTCAGGATGTGTACGACAAGTGGGAATGGGTACTAGTGTTAGGAACATTTAGAACTTAGTTAATGAATAGTTAGTGTAAGTTAATCACTTAATTCTCTCTCCTTTCCTTTATTAGCAGAAGACATTAAAAGTGATGGGACGCAATATCGCGTACGTGATATCGCAGCCTGGCGCCAATTCTATAAATAAGAGGTGGCTCTCCCTTGTTTCTCCATCTAGATCTAGACCCTTAGCTAAACTCTAGCAATTTTACCATTCTAGAGATAGAATAATTTCCATGTGCCCGTAGTAGGAGTCTTAAAGAGAATGGATCTTTATTTGAGTAAATTATACCTAAGCACACATTTGTGTACGAAAATAAAGACGAAATTTGTGATAAACCTTGCAGTGCATGAACTAATCTAATTAGGATTTAATGAATGTTAAATGCTTAAATGCTTTATTAGATAATTAATCTCTCTCAACCCTCAACTCTCCTAGTTAAGTGCATTCAGTATGACTACTTCAAGCACGCGTGCTACGCTTGGTAACCCAATAATGAATAGCGTTTGATAATCCGAGTAGCATTGCACTGGTTCAGGGTGTGTATGGCAAGTGGGAACGGATACTGATGCTAGGATAATTAAAGCTTAGTTAGTGAAAGTTAGTTACTTAGTCTCTTCATCCTTTCCTCTCNGTCCTTGGAGTTCGACCGGATCGCGTGTGTAACACTCGTATTCGTATGGTTGAGTGTAGGGGTACCTCACCGCTCATCATTGGCGCCGTTGCCAGGGACTGAGTTGTTTGTGCACTAAGTAGAACATAGGAAATCATCCACATCATTGGGAAGCTTAAACGAACCCTTAGGGTTAATCATACGAAAAACAACATAATGGTAAACAGCGCACCGAACAAAACTAAGATGTCTTCTTCTCCACACAAAAGCACTTCGCTGCCTAGGACCAACACTAGAGACAGTCGGCAGTACAACACACAACCAAAACCTGCCAGTTCCTCAACAATTCAATGTGGTATATACTCACCACAATGAGTATATACCTGACTTTACCTTTGTCTTCCATCAAGACGAACAACTGCGTTGGAGAGACTTGGAGGGTAATATAGTGTTGCCTCCAGATAGAGCTACCCCCAACATGCTCCTTTGTGTCCTTGCACGAATAGACATGTCACATTATACACTGAGTACGTTGCATGCGATTACAATGTAAGGGACTATCATCCCATAGAAGCGTAATGTCAACGGGACTCGTGGCAGGAGAGTTACCACACATCGTTGAAGGGTAAAGGACCCCATAATGCTTCGCCCGTCATAAGAGAAATTAAGGGTGGTGAACCTATCTCAATAGGTTCTCCACAAAATGATGTTCCCCCTCCTAACGATAGTGAGGAGGTGGTGTATCAGAACCTTCACTCCATGATACACAACCCTGGTTCTGATTCCCACAAACACCAAGTGTTCAATGAGGGAACACAAACACAAGATAAGGGTAAGCATTCTGATCGTCATCATGATCGGGGTCGAGATCACCGAAGGGAAGGTAGGAAACATTGTTATGGTGATAGTTCTCCTTCCTCTTCCCCTTCATTACATCATTCATCCTCTACTTCAACATCAGGACGTAGTCACAAGGAACCTCATTGTGAGGATAAGGGTAAGCAAGATGAAAGACTTTGACAAGAGAGTCGAGAGCGAGGACGAGGGCATTCTATGGAATCACGAAATGGAAGAAGGGAAAGTAGGGAACCGCATAGATATCCCAGACGCCATGAGAGAGATGATCATCATGATGAACCCCTACTTGCAACTTGAAGCATGTTAGACATTACGAAGGCCGTTATAATACCTACAAGGCACCAAAAAGATAGTCAGATCAAGAGACTAGACATGAATAATATCCCATGATTTGAGGGGGAATACAACGCTGATCCGTAGAACCACTTACAAGAATTTCACGATGCCTGTGCCTTGCAGAATATTGAAAATGAGTGGCAAAAGTTAAAGTTGTTTCCAAGGACACTCATAAAAGAAGCGGAAAGCTGGTACCAGTCCTTAGAACCGGAATCCATTCGAAGGTGGAGTATGATGTTAGAACTGTTTAACGATAAATATCAAACGTACTCCCAAGTGTCCAACTTGCATAAGTAGATCCAAGGATGGAAGTAGGGTAATCACGAACCCTTGGATGCTGCCATGGGCTGATATTATGCATTTCAACATCATTGCCCGGGCCATGGTTATGCACAATGGGATCAACTACGCCATCTCGTAGATGGGCTAAGACATGAAACCAGGAGAACCCTTGGAACATATGCCCAAGGGAGATTATTTGAACTTAGGTCCCATGAGGTTCATAGATTGTTGGAGCAAGTAGCTAAGGAAGAAGGTGAGCTACGCAAGAGAGAAAGTGCGGAGGAATACAACCACGATCCTTCCCTCTAAAAGAGGGGAGTAAGATTCTGTGAGGAGGAGGATGAGTCACCACTCGAAGAGTTGGTGAGCAGGAAAACCTTGCCACTTCAGAAATTAACAACAGAAGTGTCAGCTAAGGTAGATCAAATGTGGGACTTCTTAGATAGTAGATTTGAAACTGTTTTAAAAATTGTAGAGGAGTCTAAGGAGCGAAGTAGTGACCATGATAAGAAAAAGAAGAGGGATTTGGACCATGCACATAGCAAAGGTAAGGGTAAAATAGCTATCACTGAAGAGGTTGTGGATTCGGATACAGACAATGACAGTGGATGTGAGATCTACCAATATGGCCATCCTAAGGGATGTTGCCCAATAATCTCACATCTACAAGAGTCTGGGGTGTATGCACTCAACCCAAGACTTAACAAACAGTAAGCACCCCGTTGGTTACCTTAACCCCAAGGTAACCCAAGGCAGTTCGACCAACTGTTAACGTACTATCCAAGTGGAACTCTACCACAACCTATTAAACAACACCAGCAGTGGCAATACCCATAGTCATGGGGGATGCCACCACTGAGACAACAATACCCTTATCGACAACCAGATCCATATGGCTATTACTTGCAGCAGCCATTTTCTCCAAGTGACTCTGTAAGTCACATGACCCCACAGCATCACTACCAAGTTCAAGAGTATTTTAAGACTCCCTCTCCTGGAAGAGACACCCCACATGCATACCATCCTTCGAATCCATCTGCATCTCTTACGTCGATAGTTCCACTATTGCCCGCTCCAACGATGCAAGGGGAGCTCCACACTCAATCGCAGTAATGTAATGCTACGAGAGCTGTAAACCTTCAACCCACTACTGGTTCTAATAGCTGTATAAAGAGAAGACCTTTCTTTAGAACCAACATTCCAAACAAGCTTTCACAACCACAAGCGGTTGAGTCTATGGCCACTCCTCCATCAAGTAAGGCTTCGAAGCTTGCTTCAAACCAACAACAAAGCTCAATGCATACGGTTATGTTAACACATACCGTCACTAACTGGATCAATGTGGGCCACCTTCCCAGGGAATTCTCTGATCCTGGAAGTCCCCTAATCTACCTCCAAGTCACTGGGAATGAACCACGTAAAGCTCTTCTTGACTCAGGTTCCGGAGTCAACTTGATATCGCAAGAAATGTATAAAGCCTGGAACCTACCTCCACTAAAGAAGAGCAATATTCGCTTAGAGCTGGCTGACTAGTCCATCACTATTACCTTGGGATTGGTGGAGGACATCGTTACCACTGTGTGTGGTTGGTCATACCCAACTGATTTCCTAGTGATACAAGTCAACAATGACAAGGGGGACTTCCTAATAATAATGGGAAGGGCATGGATAAGTACTGTGAACACATGCCTAGGAATCTGCAATCCTTCCTTGGAAATATCTAAGGAAAACACTTATGGAAAAATCGAGAAGAAGAAGGTTCCATGCATCGCATACAGTGACACTGAGAGTGATAGCGTACAGGAACGTTCAACATCTTCTGCATGCAATCGGTGTGCCCAGGAAGTTAACATACAAAAGTGCCTATATGTAGCAACCATACAACAAGAGAACACCCAGTGGTTGATAGCTAATCAAGAGAGAAACACACTAATATGCATGGAACTAACTGGGGGACCAACTTGTGTCCACGAAGAAAGCATAGATGCACTAGAGCAAGAGTGTCGTCAACTTCCAGCCCTTAATCTGAAACCACCAATCGAGGGAAGTTGGAAACTCTTAGAAAATCCAAATGAGTACTCCGATAGGAGAATACTAGTCTGTGTGCAACCGGCCAACCCTTATCATGAACCTAGAACGGTCTATGCACATAGCACATTTGAGAGAGGATGATCTCACTCACTATTTCAGATCTCTCCCTTTCAACTCAATCATGGGGGAGATGGCCACCTATGCTAATCATTTGAGGCCCTCAACTCTTTTTGAACTTTTTGTTTTACACATTTTTTGTTTTACAAATTTCTTTAACTTTTCTTATTTTTGTTTTACAACATCGTTTATACTTTTTCATTTCTTTGTGTGCTTGATTACTTTGTTTGATTCGTCACTTAATAAGGACTTTGAAGATGGTATGAACTATATTCCATTGATTGCTAATGTCTGATTTTTACCTTTAAGTTATGATGTTGATACTAAGGTATGGTTCTTTTGATATAACAGGCAATGAGTCCACATCATCGATACGTCCATGAATTTCTATGGTCTCTTTTGGCTTGGAACTATATAGTCACCTTTCTCAATAATAAGAACTATCAACGAATCGGTAATTGGGTATTTCCCAAACTAAGGAAGGACTCAAGGATTGAAAAGGGTGTGACCTCAAGGGGATTTGATGCATTTGTGTTGGCCATTCTCTTGGGTGCTTGGATGTTTTCTTCTTGAGTTTTCCTACCATTCTGACGTTGCCACATTATCGGGAAGCTGAGCAAATAAAAATAATAAGTCTTTGCATGGTGTGGCTCACACACACAAAAAAAAAATAGTGAAAATTCAAAGCACACCCCTTGGACGAAATAATCATTTGGGCTACAAGCACTGGTTATGGAATTAAAATAAACATGTTCCCTCTAACTAAGGCCCTCTCGCTTCCTACTCTCTCCTCCTTCGTTTTGTTGGAATGGTGGTGGCTCTTTGATGAAGGCATTTTTGTTACTTCAAGTGGATGGATGGGCTAAATGTATTAATGCGAAGTCACTGAATGTGGTTTTTTTGAGGCCAGATTTGGAATGGGATCTACTAAGTCACATTAACCATTAACACACAAGGGGCTGTACACCACCTTGTTCTTGAGATTCCATTC